>PVIH01020627.1:0-31830 GCA_004025045.1 Sigmodon hispidus
CATTCTCAAGCTTCCTCAAGTTTGTCCCAAGCCCCCATTGGAAATGCTATAAAAGGCCAGGTTAATTAAGTCCCGTATATTACCAGCACAAACACTTCCAACTTTATTCTGGCGGCTCTGTGAATGAGGAGGACGGGGCCAGGCAAGGTCCAGGCAGCTCAGGGTAATAAAACACAAGACTCAATTACCTTGTACATTTGCAGTTTTTATAAAAATCATTTAAAGCCCTTCCAATGAAAACCACAGCAGAGCCGGCTCTGGATCCTGAAACCCAGAAGGAGCCCCAGGACCTAGGGATTGGAGCGTGGCCACAGACCTCAAGGCCATCCCTGCCATCTCCCTTCTGCCCTGGGAAGGAAGCTCTTTAAGAAGAGGTCTCTGGGAGGGGGAGAGATAATGAGGAACAAAGGAAAAATGACTCTCCAACTAAGCACTGAGCACCCATGGGAAAGTACCCAAGGGGCCTGGAGCACCATGTTGGTGTTTCCCACAGCTCACTCAGACAGATATTATCCCCATTTGCAGTTGATAAGACTGCGAAACAAAGTGAATCTTTGGTCCTTAAGCAAAAGAGAGCAATCAGTCCCTAAGGTCTGCATGGCTTCTGTCTGGTCCTAGCCTCTCATTTGAAGTTATCAGGCTCATCATGCCCCAATGGGGAGAGAAGACTCCAGAGAATATGCACCTAGAACTTAATCCTACCTTCACCACTTCCTAGCTGGATGCCTTTAGACAAATGGCTTAACCTCTCTGAACCTCAGAGAAGCTACTCCCTTCATCTGCCTGGTGCACAGCATTGGTAAGAGGCTTAAATGAGCTGGTTGTGTAAAATGCTTAGTGTAGTGGTGGCTTCAATGAGACTGGCCGCCATATGCTCCCGTGTTTGATTAGATCCCTAGTTGGTGGAACTGTTTGAGAAGGATGAGGAGGCGTGGCCTTACTGAAGGGGGAGTGTTACTGGGGGCAGGCTTCGAGGCTGCAAAAGACTCATGCCATTCCCAATCTGTTCTCTGCTTCCTGCTTGTGGATCAAGACGTTAGCTCTCAGCTGTTTCCACCTTGGCTCTGCAGACAAGGACTCTAATCCTCTGGATCTATAAGCCCAATTAAATACCTTCTTTCATAAATTGTCTTGCTCGTGGGGGTTTTGTCACTGCAATTAAAATGTTACTAAGACACTGTTCAATGTACATACTCCTTAGGACACAGAAATACAAAGGGTTGGGACAATGGATCAGTCAGTAAAGTGTTTCACATGCAATCATAAGACCATAAGACCCCCAAATTCAGATCCTTAAGCACAAATAGAAAGCTAGGGGAGGTGGTACACACTTGAAACCCCAAAGATGAGAGAGACAGGACTCCTGGGGCTTAATGGCTAGGCAACCAGGCTGGACTGGTGAAACCCAAACTCAGTGAGAGACTTTCAAAAAAAAATAGTAAGGTGGAGAAGAATTAAGGAAGACAGTTGAAGTTGACCTCTGGTTTCTGCATACATACTCAAACACACACACACACACACACACACACACACACACACACACACACACACACAATGAGAATAGAAAATCTCAATTCAACAGAATACCCTAGAGGAACCTGTTAGCCCCTTCACTGTGTGAGGAGCCCATGATAACTGTCACATCATAGTGACCACAGACAGGAAGCAGAGACAGATGTCACAACAAGGCAGTAGGTAGGAAGCAAAAACTTTGGACTGAAATCAGAAGTAGCTATCATCTTCCAGACCCAACCACAGGTATCAACTTCTGCTAGCTAGGACACAGCCCCCAAAAGGCCCAGAGTGTCCCAAGATAGTGCCACCAGCCGGAGCCCAAGTCTTCAAACACCCAGCCTGGGGGAACCTTCCCAGCCACAGCAGTGCTGTGACACCCTGGCTACCTCTCAGGCTGCCTTGTTGAAAGCTCCCTCTGTGAAAGGATAATGAAGTGCAATGCTGTTTCTAAAAATAGTCCCAATAACATTTCCAGCCCAGCCCACCCACACACACACGTTCACACACCCTCATACCCATGCCTCTCTACATACACACATGTGCCCCGCTTTCCTAGAACCTTGACATTTGAACATCAAGAAGCAAGAACTATTTATGCCCCACCCCCCAGACATCAGACAGAGTTTTGTAGCTTCCTCACAAGTGCATTGTATCATACAATCATGTACAACACAAGGTAACTCACCCAGCCTTCTCCTGAGAAGCCAGCTACCATATTGTAAGAAGGACAAAATGAAATGGGAGCCACATTCAGATATCCTAGTAAAAATTCCAGCCAACAGTCACGTGATACCAGCACAGAGCTGAGGAAGCCTCAAATGATTCCAGGCCTGAGTAGCTATATCACAGCCTTGAAACCTTCTAGCTCCTGCACACAGTGCATAGGTAAAGCAGATGACAAAGATTTATCTGGACTCCTGACCCACAGAGCTTATAAGCACTGGAGCCAACAGAACATACAGATTTCTGCCAGGCTACGTGAGCATTGAGGTTCCTAAAGACTTGAGACAGGAACAGAATCTTCAGCCAGACCCTGTAACGTGAGGCCTAAGGACAGATGAGGTGGTGCTCACGTGGGCAGAGGGGCTCGAAGGAGACAGCAAGAGCTACTAGAGGAGGAGAGCGGCAGTACTGAAACAAGCCGGCCCTGGGCATGGCTAATTAGAACAGAGCATCAGTAAACAATGCCTTTTCCCCTCATTAAGGACAAATCTGTGTGTATAATGTGCCTATTTTCTCTTTCATTAACTTATAAATGGCCACACTTTGAAGCCATTTAACCAGCGGTTTTGACTTGCCCGTCAGCTCAGAGTCAGACAAGTCTTCCCTCACACCCTCAGCCCATAACTCCCCAGGGGGTCAACTCTGTTGGCTCCTCTGAGCCTTCCAGAATAGGGTGTAGAAGGCTGTGAAGGGCATGTGGAGCCTGGTCTTCAATGTCACTGGGCTGAGCAACACTCACACCAGCAGCAGCAGCAGCCTCTCTACCATCTCTGTGGACACCCCCAGCTCTCTTCTTCTAAACTACCCTTCCTGAGCCTTGAACTACAGAGGACTCAACCTCTTTCTACAGAGCCTTCAAGAAGGGGCATCTATCAAGATGTGCAGCAACACCCTAGGGCCTCAGGTGCCATCCCATTGGCCTTCATGAAGCTCATAGTCCAATGAGACCAATGTACATAGAAATATAAGGAACTGAGGACTACACCAAAGGAAATCCTCACTACAAGGTGGGAAGCATTCCAAGGTGTGTGTCTAGAAACTTCCTTTGGAACTAACACTGATTCTCTTATCAGGCTAAATTCTTTGGAGGACACTGACCACATGTCTCCATGACACTAGCTAATCCCCTAGGCTAAAATGGAAGAATCCCAAGCTTAGGCACTTTTACTCCTATCAGACCATAAACTCCCACTACATCTTCCTGTCTGTTGCTAGGTAACACCCTAGGACCCTGGATAAAGATGAAGCCTAACCCCTGCAGCAGGCTTCTCTTCTCTCCTCGGATGCAAAACATTTACCAGCCCTCTGCCAAGATTGAGGAAGGATGGTGATGGTGTCCTAAGAGAAAATGACACCATGTTTGCTCTCAGGAACCCTTACAAGTGACACTATATACCCAGTGATGGTAAGACAGGGGTCAGGGCACAGAAATCAATACTTACACAGTGCTCACTTTGTAGCCCCAGGTACACTGCACATTTTTGTTGTGTGAGCCCTCCCAAGAGCTCACAGTCAAAAGATGCATAATGGTTTCCATAGTCCATAAATGAAGAGTTAGAGGCCCAGAAAGGCAAAGAAATTTACTCAAGGCTGCACAACCAGAGGGTGGGACTAGAAATGGTTCATACCTAAAGCCAGGGTCTTTCTACCACATTCCACCATCACCATTAGTGATGTAAAGTGCTCATTGGAGCAGTGGCGAGATGCAGGACAACAGGGAGAATGGAGGCCCCCATCCTTCTGGGAGCTGCTGAGCCAAAAATGCAGGTAGGATATGGAGAGGCCAAAGACAGCCTGAAGAGTGGAGAGCCCCACTTCTGAACCCCTGTGTCTTTGTGAATGTGAAAGGTGAAGACTCCTCAAGCCCAGTGAAGACCCATGCTCATAAACTCAGTGGTTCCTAAAACTTACATATCTAGATATCATTTCAACTGCTAACTGACTTCTAAAAGATGCTAGTGTATTCCTCCCTCAGTTGGGATATTCTCACCATCATGAACATTAGCCTTGTCAATAACTCTAGAGTTGGACATGATCTCAACACTCATGCGCTAGAGAATGGGTAATTGAGAGAAGGTTGGTTCCTATGAAAAATGCCATTGAGCAGCTGATGGGAATGGAGTAGATCCATGCCAGCTTGCTACAGCTAAATCTTCAATGTATATGCTGAGGAAAAAAAAAGCCAACTTGGACTTGGATGTGGCTAGCATTGTATCATGGAAAAAGAGATCCTGCCAAACACCGTACTTGCACAGCTACACTGTATGTCCAGGGCCTCTAAGATGCATATCATTACTGATCACAATGACTACCTCTGGCCAGGGCTGAACACAACAAAGGGAACTTTGTTTTCGCATGGTGAGTATCTTTTCAGGTCTGCCTAGGAGGCTCCTATCATTGCTGTTGTTACTAACAGGTCTGCCTTTCACTCTCAAGAGTCTCTTGTCTCTGTGATAAAATGAACTATGCCCTGCTTTCCTGTGGTGATTAAACTGTCACAATAAGAATGTATTCATAGGTGCTGGCACCATGGCTCTGTGGGTAAGAATGCTTGCTGGACAGCTTGGAGACCCGAGTTCAGATCCCAACACTCATGGTAAAATCAAAGAGCCAGGCATGGCCATGTGTGTACCTATAGCCCCAGCAATATAGGGATAAGGGGGCAATGGAACTTGACTGACAGCCTAACTCCAGCTTCTGTGAGACAGCAACAGAGTAGGACACCTGATGTCCTCTATCCTCATGAGTGCACAGTGCACATACACACACTTACACACATACACACACATGCATAGACACACACACATATGCATACACACACATTCATACACACACACACATACACACGCATACACATACATACATACACACATACTTACATACACACACACTTACACACATACACACACATACATACACACATACTTACATACACACATACACACACACATATATACACATACACACATGCATACATACACACATATTTACATACACACACATACACACACATACATACACATACACACATGCATACATACACACATATTTACATACACACACATACACACACACACTTACACACACCACATCACATTCTCATGAAATAAATTTTTTTAAAGAATGTATTAACTCATCACTTGTATCATTTCCACTAATGCACAGGGTGGATGGCAAAGCCCCCTCCCAGCATCCAGGTCCCCAGTCTCACTCCTCAGAGGTGAAATTGGTACAAATGCCTTGCAACCTGCCTGAAACCACAAACACATGTATAACCCAGTAGCCTTTAAGCACAGAGAGAGACGGAGGCAATGCTGCAGTAACACAAATGTTGTTCCTAACTCTCTTTTCTCACTTAATTTTATCTCTGTCACAGTCATCAGGAAAACCTGACTGATACAGCCCCTCAGCCCTGCCAACAGGAAGCTAAGGTCACGATTTCACAGTGAGGCCCCGAGCTCTGACAAGCACTCCAGTCGTGCTCATAACACTGTTCATGAGCTCAAGCTAGTCCTGGTTCTTAGTCAGCAAGTATAGGCTGTGGCTCTGGGCTTGGCCCTGACTAATCTGGGAATTCAGATGAGAACACATGCAAGCCCAGCCCTCTGGGTCCAGCTTCCCATCTTCTCACAGGGGGACTGGCAGTTAGTTGGAGTGATCAGGAAACTGTTGCTAAAGTCAGCTAATCCTGGCTGGCCTTCTCTCTAAGTGATCTTGGGAAAAATGCTCAGCCACTCTCAGCCTCAGTTACTTTTTGTCTATCAAATGGGCACAAGAAGCCCTGTATCACACGACAGACTCTTACCAAGTTATAACACAAATAAATTATAAATAATAAATGAGGCTACAAAAGTGAGACCCTGTGACAGAAGAAAAAAATCTGTACTCCAGACTTAAAACATCTACTGCCTTTAGTTGTGTGTCTCTTTTGGAAGTTTGAATCTGTTTCCAACTTTTTATTATTTCATGATATTGGCATTTTTAAAAGCACAGGCTAATTTTCCAGACTGTTGTTTGTTTCTGTTTGGGGAAATTACTGTATAGATGAGGCTGGTCTCACACTCACAGAGATCCGTTTGTCATTGACTCGTGAGCGCTGGGCTTAAAGGCCTACATTACCCCACTCCAGGTTTGTTTGTTGAAAACATATGTTTTATTTATTCTTTGAGAGTTCAGATTTTCCCAGAAGCCATCAGCTGCTAATAGCTCCCTGATGAGGGGTGGGGCCTCTAAGCCCCCACCTCTGGCTGGTTTTGTTTTGGTTTTGTTTTTGAGATAGAGTCTCACTGTTTTTGTCCTGGCTGGATTGGAACTGGCTATATAGACCAGGCTGGCCTTGAACTCACAGAGCTCCACTTGCCTCTGCCTGCTGAGTTCTGGGATTAAAGAAAAGCATGTGCCACCACACCTGGCTGCATTATAGACATTTTTCCCAACATAATATTTGTGTTGACTATTTGGGAATTTCACATCATGCACCCCAACCACACTCAATTTCTAGTTTTTCCAAGCCTGCCTCTCTCACGTGGGCCCTGTGACCTCCCCCAAAGAAAAGAAAATAAATAAAAGTCCAATTTCTGTTGCCTATATACTCACTGGTGTATGGTCAAACTCTCAGCAGCCAGCCCCATTGAGTCCTTTCCCATCCACACCCCAGCAGAAGTCATAAACTGTGGAGAAGTGTACTTCAGCATCCTTATCACAATTTTTAAGATTTCTCTTCGATGGCCTTCTGTGTAGGCTGTTACTTTACAGGGTGGGGTTTACACAGAAGCCTTCCATGTCCCTCTTTCTCAGCTGTGAGTCTACAGTCATTGGTACCATTGTGAAAGTGCTTCCTTGCCCTTTATAGTCAGCAGTGCATGAATCATGGACTTCCACATGGCTTCTGATGACAAGATGGACCACAGACATCCACTTGGTCTCTAGCCTTGGCACATGCCATGAACCTCAGCATGGTCTCCTGTGGCATCAACACAGACTTCTGCTGTAGCACATGCCACCAACACCATCACAGCACTTGGTGGTGGCACAGGGCAAGGATATCAACATGGCCTCCAACACGGCCATAAACACCAATATGAACCCCAGCAGCACCACAACATATAGACATCAACATTGTTTCAGGCAGCAGCACAGACCATAGACATCCTCATGGCCTCCAGTGGTAACATGGGCCTCAGCTATCAACATGGGTCCCAGCTACAGCAAGACCATAGACCCAGACATGGCCCTCAGCTGCAGCATGGGTCACAGACATCATGGCCTTAGGTGGCTGCATAAGCTACCTGCATCAACATGGCCACCGATGGCAACACAACCCATGGACATCAGTATATATAATACACACACACATACACACACGTACATACACACACACATATATTTGAGACAGGGTTTTTCTGAGAGGCCTGGCTGTCTTAGAACTTACTCTGTAAACCAGGTGAGCCTCAAACTCACAGAGATCCACATGCATCTACCTACCATATTTTAAAAACATACACATATGCAAGAATATTATAGGGTTGGGGAGATGGCTCAGAGGTTAAAGAGCTCTAGATGGTCTTCCAGAGGTCCTGAGTTCAATTCTCAGCAACCACATGGTGGCTCACAACCATTTATAATGAGATCTGATGCCCTCTTCTGGCATGAAGACATACATGCAGGCAGAACACTATAGACATAATAATTTTTTTAAAGAATGTTACAGAAAGTTAGGAAGGCATAAATACTAAACAATACAACAGTGATGGGTTTCTCAAATACAGTAATTACACTGTATATGTACTCCATTCCCAGAAGTATGCTGAAGAAATTGTCATGTTGTCCACGAATTACTGACAGAAAGGCAGAAAGGCTGCTGAGAGGGAGGTGGGGGAGCTGGGCCTGGTGATCTCTGCACTGAGAAGGCTGAATTGCCTTCTGAGTCATTTGTCATATGTCATAAGAAAGCCTAGAGAATTCCTACTGTATTCTTCCAACTTTACATATTTAGGATTTTTGAAATAAAAATTTACAAAGGGTAACTCTAAGTGATTTTTTTCTTTTTTCTTTTTTTTTTTTTTCACTGTTACAGCCCTTACCTGGGTTCTTTTTTTTTTTTTCCTTCTTTATTTTGTATTTATAAAAAAAAACAGTAAAAAGAATTTAAAACGAGGAAGAGTTAACAATAACTACAAAGAGGATAAGAATCATAAGCATGGCTTATCAAGGGTGGTAATGCAAATAAGATTGCTACACATATATTTACTTTGTCTTCAGATTTCCCTCTGAATTTTTTTTTCTTTTTTCTTTTTCTTTTTTTTTCTTCCATTCCTGTACATCCTTATTCAAGGTCCCTTCCCCCTCCCACCACATCTGGTCATTTTTCTTCTCCACAACTCCCCATCCCCTCCCTGGGCAGGGAGCAGACAGTCCTATGGTCCCACTGGCCCAATAATGCTTGGATCAGTCTCCACTCCTGGCCAAATCCAGTTTTTTTCTGGCACACAGGACAGTGGTAGATTTGAGAGGAAAGAGAAGCTAGATAGGAACCTGCTGGAGGCTTCCGAGCTGCTGGATAGTCCCATTGCATGAACAGGATGTGTTCATGTAGGGATGACATTAGAGCTGGACATTGATGATTTCTCCTCTTCTGCTTGTATGTTTGGTGTCAATGGATGAGCAGATAGCTTCCTTAAGGCAGTTATCATAAAGCACCATCCACTGCACCCTACTGTTAGGCATTTATCCAAACGTTCCTCCTGCAGAGAAGTTCCTGAAGCAGAAAGGTAAGCAACTCAAAATAGCTTCGGGAAGTCCCTGAAACTGACCAGATTCTCTAGACCCCTCCTTCCCAAGATACAAATAAGTCCTAGGAGAAGCAGAAACCAGCCATGCTGCCTGGAAGAGGTTTAGAGCAGCTGGAGCACCTGGGGGAGGGGGGAAGCACTGTTCAACCTGTTGAGCTGCCTGTGGGCTGTGCAGTGTGCTCCAGGTTCCCTGCTTTTGTAAGCTGTCACCAAGCTGGCATGGGCTTTGTGATACAGCTGTCTTTGAGTCATTCTGCTCCTGTAAGTGACCTCTCACCCATATTCCTTAAGTAACCCCAGTAAAACTCACTGTTTCACCAAGTTGGACTTCGATGGTACTCACATTTTGATTTGTCAGAGAGTCCCTATCTTGGGTGAGTAGACATGTGTGTAGCATGTACTTGGGGGTAGGGGTTGTCACACACCTACTAACCTGAGTCTGTAAATGCAGATGAACTCAAGATAAAAGGCTGAGGCTAGCCCCCTTCCCTAATAGTTGTGTAGGAGGTCTTGTGGCTGATAACAACCTGGCTCTTGGTTTAGCTCTCTAGGGAAGAAAATGGGCTACATCCAGGAAGGGCCGTACTTTTAAACTACACCCAATTTCAGCTTCCAGTCTCTCCAAAAGGACAGTGACTTTGATTCTACACTTTCCAGGCCTTACATTTTGCTTTGTCAATCTTGTGGGCTGAGATGGATGGGTGAGGCATCTCATCTCATAGGATACTCAAAAGGTGGCCTCTCCCTCGCTGTGATCTGATTGGCCTTGCTGGCTGGTGACATGAACGTCATATCTCTGTGTTTTATGGATTAATTGCCAAAGTCTTCACTCACCTAACTTAATACTGTGAAAACAGCAAAAGTTTTCTCTCTGCCTGATCCTTTTTACACATAAAACAACTCTGAGGCAAGCAAAGGGTTTGTAAGGTTTTTTCCCCCATTTTAGAGGTGGGGAAACAAAGGTACAGAGAAATCAATACATGTTCCCAAGCAGAGCTGGCTACATAACTTCCAGGGCTCAGTGTAAAATGAAAATGTGAAGAAGACCTTATTCAAAATATACTCATAGTTTCAAGATGGACTGTTGGGGTAAAGAACAGGAATGGGATAGAGGGAGGTGGGCAAGAGAGGGCAATAGTCAGAATGCACGTGTGGATGTTTCATGGTGGACCCTGGTGACTCATGCAATTAATATGATAGCATTTTTTTAGACTTTAGTACAATAAGCATGGAGCCTGTTCTGGAGAGAACCCTGTGCGACTACAAAGGCTGCACAGCCATGAGCCAGGTCAGTACCTAGCAGAACCAGTAAGCAGACAAGCAAAGGAACCTGAACCCAGTAGCTTGACTCGAGTCATGTATCTCAGTCACCATGTCATGGTGCCCATCTGCCTCTCAGTCTGTCCTCGTTAGGCTCGGCAGTCAGCTTGACACAGCCCAGAGTTATCTGATGGCGTCTCCATTGGGGGATTGTCTCAATCAGATCGGCCTGTGGAGCACATTTCTTGATTGCAAACTGATGTATGAGGACCCAGCTCGCTGTGAGCAATGCCATCCCTGGCCAGGCAGCCCCAGGCTATGTAGAAAGAAAGGTAGCTGAACTCAAGCCAAAGAGCATGAAGCAGTCCTCCGTGGCCTCTGGCTCAGTACCTGCCCTAATGGGGTTCCTGCCCTGACTTCCCTTTATGAAGGATTGTAACTTGTAAGCTGAAATAAGCACTTTCCTCCCCAAGTTGATTTTGGCCATAGTGTTTATTGCTGCAACAGAAATGAAATTAACACACCCTGCCTTCTCCAAAGTGCCCAAAAACCAGCGCAGCTCACACACCAAGATCAGGGCTCTAAATGCTGGAGACAAACAGAATTTTACCTGCTGATCCACACAAAGAGCCGTTGTTGAGAACCAGTTCTGTGCACTGGACATCTCCACAACCTCAGTTTTGAGGATGCCCATGCTGGCCCAAATGACTAAATATACACTGTGCAGCTGCCCCTCCCAGAATCTCACTGCAAATCCGCAAAACCAAGAGTTTCTCTGACACCAGCTGCTGAGCTGGCATGAGCATCCCTTAAAAATCTTCTAAGTTTGCTATTAACTTGGCTCACCTATTCCAACTCCCTAATTTCCTGATGGTGAGCTGGCCTCTGGGGTCCTTTTTATCCTTTTCTGTACAAGGATCTCAAAAGGGATCAACTCTGGCTGACAACAACAAAAATCTCCAGCGGTCTTAACCTCCAAAAATGAAAGTAAAACAGAGTTTTGAGCCCTGACCACCAGAGATGACCTTTGACTCCTATGCAAATTATGTCCATTTCCATGACCATCTCAGCACATCAAAACCTTCTTAGAACATTCCCTGTTGTAGCCATGCTCTGCCTTTCCAAGTGCTGTGTTTCACTGAGGGTAACCCCTGTTGATATGTCGATGTCACATCCAGACAACTGCTTAATGACATAGGTGGGTAAAAGCATTGGTCCATGGCACTTCTCAGAATGAGGAGGTGGAGGCCAGAGAGATGGCTAATCGGGGAAGAGCTCTTTCTGCTCTTATAGAGACCAATGTTTGGTTCTCAGCACCCATGCCAGGTGACTCACAAACACCTGTAACTCCAGCTCCAGGAGATTCATCTAAAGCCCTCCTCTGGCCTCCTTGGCCAGCTGTACTCCACACACACACACACACACACACACAAGTGGGGGGAGAGAGAGAGAACTAATTAAAAACATGTTTTTAGGGGCTGGAGAGATGGCTCAGCGGTTAAGAGCACCGTCTCCTCTTCCAGAGGACCCGGGTTCGATTCCCAGCACCCACATGGCAGCTAACAACTGTCTGTAGTTCCAGTTCCAGGCAAACACCAAGGCAAATAAATAAACAATAAATAAATAAAGTTTAAAAAAAACATGTTTTTAAAATTTGAAGTGCTGCTTGGGTTAAAGGGCAGAGCTAGTGACATCCAAGTTACTGTTGCCACCCCAACCTCAGTGGCTGATAAAGCCTGGAATTCCTGGTTTTCTGAGAATCTATAACCAGGCTACATTCCCTTCAGTTTTAGAAACATAGTCCACTGTAGATAACAAAATACCCAACTACCAGTAGCTCCCCCAAAATAGAGATATATCCTTTTCATATGAGAGAGATATAGAGCAGGATGGTTCCTGGCACTGGTCTACCAATGTTAAGTCTGACACCACTGCAATTCTCTTGCTTCCTTCAGCCTTCAGACCTTCATTCAAGGCAGAAAGAAAAGCATGCTGGGACAGTGTTGGTGGCATCCAAAACCCTTTAGAGAAAAGGAAAAGGCCTAAAGCAGTGATTTTCAATCTTCCTAATGTTGTGACCCTTTAAAATAATTCCTCATATTGTGTCGACTCCAAGCATAAAATTGTTTCATTGCTACTTCATACTGTAATTTTATTACTGTTATGAATCATAAATATCCATGCTTTTCCATGGTCCTAGACAACCCTGTGAAAAGGTCTTTTGACCCCTCCCCAAAAGGGGTCACAACCTACAGGTTGGGAATTGCTGTTCTAGAGCTTCCAAAAGATTCTAGCTTATGCCACATTACATTGAACTTGGTCATATGACCTTCCCTAGCTGCAAGAAAGTCTGGTAATATGAGCACATTGGGGCTAAGCACATTTTAATCATGAACAAAATTGGAATGTTGGAGGAAGAAGAGGAAGGTACTACATTTTTTCTCCTTTTTATCTCAGCAGACCCAGGGCCCTTCTCAAGCACATTGAGGAACCAGAAAGAGGTGCCCATAGGACCTTGTGGCCATTCTAATACCCCAGGCAAAAAGTCCCCACCCAAGGAGCCAGAATTTTCCAAGAGCTAGAAGATGCAGCCACCAGCTTTTGCCTGTCGTGATTAATGATGTTCTGCAAAGCTGAGGAGAGGTAGCTAATTAACCAGAGACTGATTAAAGACACGGCAGGCAAAGCCCAAACACAACAAATGTGAACTCTCCATCTTTCTGGCTTCTTCTCAGTCCTTCCACACCTGCAGAAGCCAGGCTGAAGGCGACCTTACACACTGCTTCACAAGGGAAGCCATGCAGATGCCCTCTACATGATGGCTCACACTACAAAACTTACTGAGAACATGATGGCTGGGGTGGGCATAAGGAGGTCTTTTCAGCATCTTTGAATCTCTGGTCTCTAGACCAGGTACAGTTTGAGGCATGAGATTTCTAAAATAGGATAGCCTAATTCCAAGGAATCAGCAGCTGAGGATTGCAGACACCTAGAAAGGTCTGAGCATGGCATAACCTCGAGTCAATGAACAGAGCTCCACTAAGGAGGGACGCTGGGATTGGAGATGTGGCCCCAAAGGAGGAAAGGGTGCAGAGAAAATCCAGATAGCAGTGTTGAGGCAGTGAACAGACATGGGGTGGCACAGGGCCAAAGGTAGATAGATGCAAAACAAGAAATCTGTCAGGATGCAGCCGAGCTGTTAGCAGCCTCCGTTCTTTGGTAAAATGGACACAATGTAGCATCCAAAGGCAAGATGTCCCCATGATGATCCCAGGTTAGTCTACTCTCTTCCTCCATCTGCTGGGACAGTTATTTCTGCCTCCCACCCAGAAAGCACACCCAGATGCAGGCAAAGTCATCTCACAGAGGCCTAGGCTGGGGCTGGGTGTAAATAAGCCCTCTGTCACAGGAATCTTGAACGAGATATGGCTGTGATAAGAACAGGAGATTCATTTCAGTCACAGATATCAGGAGAAACTCAATGAATGTATCTCAGGTCCTCTCAGTTTCCCCCCAGGAGACGCACAGTGAGGGCAAAGTTAGACATCTGTCCAGGAGAAGCCCCGGGTGCACACCCTCTTATCTCCCTCCTTGCCCGGTTCTCATTTCTCTTCTCCTTAGATTCCAGCTCAAAATCCTCTCTTTGGGAATGGTTCCCCATATTAAGTCATAGTCACTGTTTCCATGTGATGAGTGTGTCATGGTTTCTATGAACACATGTAACATGATGGTTGATCCTGAGTGTCAGCTTGACAAGATTCAAAATCACCTCAGAGATATGTCTCTTCACATGCCCTTGAAGATGTGTCCAAGAAGGTTTAACTGAGGAGAAAAGATACCTGGATGTAGGTGGCACCGTTTCATAGACTGTCCTGACAGACTGAATTAAAAAGGAGGAAAGAAGCCGGTGAACATCAGCACTCATCTCTCTTCCTGCCTTAGGATTATGGATACAATGTGGCCAGACACCTCACTCCCTGGCTGCCGCAGCTGTAGTACCAGCCTTGCCAGCCAGTGATGGCTCTGATGTGAGGAGCTTCATTCCTAAACTGTTCTTGCCACAACAAGAAGGAAAGTAATCCAGAATACCTCCACCACTGTCCATTCAAGCAGTGACTATTAATGGAGCCCTGTTCTGTTCCAACCTTTAGGAATGCAGTAAGATATGACCCTGGCATCTCGGAACTGTGGTTTAGGCACCAACGTCAGTCGATTCCTAAGCAAGCATCTAACTTAATGTCAAAACCACAACTGTTCCCAGCCCCAGCTGAATGCTGGGACAACTGGTAGACCAACACTATGCCAAGAAGAAGTCACAGCCCTCAGGCCACCCCAGGAAGGGACTTCATGTGTGGTTTCTCAGATTGTACATGCAGAAGGAGGCTATGTGAATGCTACAGTGTGCTTCCTGATTCCTGCTTCAGGATCAAGACCCTCCTCCATCTCTACAGTGGACTATCCGTTAACAGGTAACAGCTGAGTCCTTCCCTAGCAACTTTCCTTAGCCAAAAGAGATACTGCCTTCCCCCATAAAATATATGGTCATTAAGGATACCAAAGGTTTCCTCCCTACCACCTCAATCTAGAACATCTGGGAGAACCATCCAAGCTCCTGAGTTATTTCTCATGGAGTCATTCAATATCCCCTCCCTCTTCCCTGTCCTGCCATCCTCATGCCAATACAGGGGAAGTTCCTGAAAGCATCCCCAGGAAGACTCCTACATATAAATTTTGAGTTTTGGAGTTTGTGGCGCCCCAACAAAGCAGGTAGTGGGAGCTGAAAGTTTTTCAGCTGTGTGGCTTGGCAGTCTGGAGGGGCAGGCTCCTTTTTTTCTGAGCTACGCAGAGCTCCCTTCCACACCTTAGAAGAACCCCAGCCCAGGCTGCATCACTTGCACCTGGGAGGTGAACCAGGAACTGAAGCCAGTGCCAACAAGCCCTTGGCAGTGGCACGGAGGAAGGAATCGAGCCCTGTAACCAAGTGATTTAGAAGGCTCTGGAGGGGGATATATCTGTGATAAGAAGCCCACCAAGCGGAGTCTGATTCCAGCTGATTTAACAGGCACCTAGGGCCTCTATTTCAGCAAGACAACCAGGAAATGAGCTGAGGGAAATTATTAATCCATGCGCCTGGGGTTCCCCACACTGTGGAAGAGTCCACTCAGCCTCCCCCAACAAGATACTCTGCCCAGAGTGTGGCAACTTGTCTGGTGGGAGTGCAACTGGAGGAAGTAAGAACAAGAAGAAATGAGACTTGGACAGACTTCATAATTGAGATCATTAATAGCAGTAAAATAAGTTGTCCGTCCTACATGTAATTTGTAGTAATGTTTGGTTACTGAGATTAATTTCTGGTAATGAAATACTAATTAAACCATTTATTGAGTAATGTATTTGCTTGGTGGTGTTTTATGGGTGTTCGCTTATAAATATTTTAATTACTTTTGCTAAGTAATTAGAATTTACTAAATAATTTCCAAGCTATTTATTAATTTCTAGCAATTCTCAGCCAACCAACAAGTAATTGTTTTACTTTATATCAGTAATTAAAGTCTTTCTTAAAGAAAAAAAAACTTTGAATGAAGCAGGCGACAGCTATGAGGAGGTCCCCTGCTCTGTTGCTTATGAAGTTGGTTCTGTTAAAGCAAAGAGAAAAGTGACATGAAAACCACTGTGGGCTGGAGAGATGGCTCAGTAAGTAAAGCGCTTGACATGACACATAAGGACCTGAGCTGATCCCCAGCACTCACATGAAAGCCAGGTGTGCGGGTTTGTGCTTGTAATCTCAGCACAGGAAGATAGGGGGATCCATGGGGCTCACTGGCCAGCCTAGTCTAATGGGTAAACCTCCAGTCTCTGTGAGAGACATCAATTAGCAAGGTAGACGACTCCCAAAGTTGGCCTCTGTGTACACACACACACACACACACACACACAATACCCATACACAAACACACACAAAAAGATCATTCATAGCCCAACATCACTCACTGTTAACAATGTAATTTATACTTTACAGTCTTGTCTACTAATTTTGTATCATGTTTTCCATCTGATGAAAAAACCAAGGAGCTGGAGGTGTAGCTCAAGAACAAAGCTAAACAAAGTTTAGCATGGCAAGTTTCGTGGGGGCAATCGGATAGAGACAGAGACAGACAGGCAGACAGAATCTTGAAAGTAACACTTCACTTCTTGGTACTTATGTGTCAGGCACCATGTAAAGAATATGCATGCTACCAGGACCTTCATAGCATGGGACTCTGAGTCATCTTTGTAAACTGCATGAAACTGGGTCTCCACATGGCAAAGTCCCCTTCAGTAAAATAAAGTCAAGAAAAAAAATTGAAATAAGCATAGCTATTTGTGTGTATTTACAAGTATACATATATAAATATGTGTGTTTATGTGTGTGCAAGTTGATATGTGTACACATGTGTGCATGGAGGCCAGAAGACAGCTTCAGTGCCATCCTCAAGAACACACACTATTGTTTCTGAAACAGGCTTGCTCATTGTCCTGGGCTCTCCAATTAGCCTAGGGAGCCTAATTACACAGAGATCCTCCTGTCCCTGCCACTGCCAGCATTTTTACATGGGTTCGGGGGAATGAACTCAGATCCTCACACTGAGATATCCCTATTGCCCCATAAACTATTTTATTATTGTGTGTGTGTGTGTGTGTGTGTGTGTGTGTGTGGTGTGTGTGTATAAATGCATATGAATGCCTATAGAGCCAGAAGAGCATGTCTGCTGCCCTGGAGCTGAAGTTGTCAGCTACCTGCCCTGGGTGTTATGAAGTAAGGTCACTTAACTATTCGCCCTCTCCCTTCATATCTATTTTTCTTTATTAAAAAAAAATAGATTCATGATTATACTGCTCTCAGGTCTGCTTTCTTCACTGAAAATGACAACCATCTTTCCCTAGCTTAAACATACAACAGTAGTAGCAGCCTGTACAGCAGATGAGCATCAGGTCATGAAGTCCCCGTGGATTGCTCAATTTCTCATTGCTAGCTACCTGGGTAACTTTCAGTTGTTTGTTAGAGTGAGCATAATTATAACCAATATCACTGTTACCTAGATCTCTATGGGTTTGTTCAGTGATTTCCATGTAACTTTCCTATAGGCAGAGTTCCTGGGCCAAAGTATATGAACATTTCAAAGACTTTCTAGACTGCCAAAATGCCTCGAGAAACACTGGATAGATTTATATTCCCTTGGCTGCCCCACAGTGGTATTAAAGCCCTGCTTCAGTGCACTGTGTGCAAAGGTGATCATTTTAAATCCCTTGCCACTGTTTGCACTCCCTGTATATGCAGGGAGGTGACCCAGAGAGGCCTACATAGCTTCAAAGCCACCTACCATATTAGTTTGGGAGAAATGCAGTTGATTAACTCATAAAGACCCACAGGATATATTTTTATAACAAAAGTAGCATCCAAATGTTTGGAACAATTCTTTAGCACATCATCCCTCTAACTCACAGTCTCCTTCTTCTCACCCAGTGTTTCAACTTCCCTGACAGTATCACCAGGAGTGTCACAAATGACGTGGCTCATTGATGTTTGGTGTGGGATGTCTTTCTGTATGCTCTGAATTACCATTGGTTAATAAAAGGCTGTTTTGACAAAGCATCTAGAGGCAGGCAGGAAATCCAAACATAGATAAAGGGGAAGGGCAGAGTCAGATGAAGATGCTGCGGGCTGCCACAGAGAGAGCGAGATGTAAATGTACAAGTAAGCCACAAGTCACATGGCAGACGGTGATTAATAGAAATGAGTTGAATTAAGATGAAAGAGTTAGCAAGTAATGAGCCTGAGCCATAGACCAAATAGCTTGTATTTAATACAAGCCTTTGTGTGATTATTTGGGACCAAGTGACAGTAGGACTATGTGTCTGGACCTCAGGGATAGGCTGGGCTAGATGGGCTAGCAGCTTCTGGCTACAGATGGTCAGTTCCTATTCCATGGCACCCATAGGTTCTTAGGTGCAAACAATTTGCTTAGCTCTTAGCAAAAAAAAAAAAAAAAAAAAAAAAAACTATCCCCAGTAACATAAAGGGCCTTCTTCCACAAGTAATTTATACACTAAGCATCTTTCTAAATAGTCAAAGCTTAGCCCAGGAGGCATTCTGAGATCTAGCTGAGTTGCTTGTGCTGTATTGGGGGGAGAGTGTGCCACACAAACAGGGATACCAAAGACCAACTTGTGGTGTCTTCCTCAATCGATATCCACTGTCTTTTAAAGATGGGCTCACTCACTGAAGCAAGCTTAAACTTGCTAACTTGGCTGGACTGACTAACCAGCAAGACCCAGTGATGCCCCTCCCTCTGCCTCCACACTGGGATTGCAGACATGCACCATTGTCTTTTCTGTATGTCTTGGGGATCCAGTTCAGGCCCTCATCCTTGTGAGGCAGGCATGTTGTTGATAGAGCCAGATACCTGACCCTTAATTACATTGTTTACGTCCCCTAGCTCCTCTCCAATGCTCTTCTGTCAACTACAGTCAAATCACTCAGTGTCTTTGACCAGAGACCCCGAACTTTAGCTTCCTTCCTGTTAGTGGACCTTTTAAACTATCACGTTCAGCCACATCCACAGGTAGGTGGATGATCCATCAGTGCACAGCATCATTTTTATAATAACGTTCTGTCTTAGTCAATTTTGTGTCATTATTACAAAGCATTTCTGGGTTCTTTGCAAGGGAAAGGGGGCTTCTATTGGCTCTTGGGTTTACAGACTAAGAAGACCAAGCTCTAAGGCCCACGTGCTCAGGACTGCACACTATGTCATCACATGGCAGAAGACACACATGAGAGCAGGAAGCAGTACATAACGAAGGCGGCCAAACACCGGAAGTGACCTTTTCCTACAACTAGCTGTCATGCTAACTGATCCAGCTACCTGACACCCAACTCAATCCCAAGAGATCTAACCCAGTCTCTTGAGAAGAATGTAAACTTATTTCTGAGACTGGACCTCCATGATGTGATCATCTCTTTCCAGGACACATCACCTCCCACCGTGAAATCTTTACATGAGTTTTGGTGGAAGCCAAGCGTGTGTAAGCCACAGTAATGTGAGATTCCTCCCTGAAACAGACCAAGAGCCTCTCAAATTCTCACAGACTCTGAATAAAGAGAAGCAGGCTGGGGTAAGAATGACTTGGCAGAGGTCTGGAAGAAGAAATAGTAAAAGCCCCCTTGAAGATGCCTTGCCCTCTAAAGAGAAGCTCAAGGCAGGTGCATAGCTGATGCTCAGTTCATGGTTACTGTTTGCCTACCAAGCAAATGCCTGTGGAAACACCTTCTGTAATTTCTCTCTTTCCAGAAAGCAAGGACCTTAGAAGCCTCTCTAGGCCCTCAGAAGTCCCAGGAGAGGAATAAGAGATGCCACCAAGCATTGCTCCCTATGACCCAGAAAAGTCAAAGAAAACAAGGTTTGGCTTGCCTTAACAGAGAACTCCCACCACCACCCCCGACTTGGAACAGAATGGAGTGAATTTCAATCCTTACCAATGCTCTTTGTGTCCCTACAGTGTGATAGGCACATTGCTGAGAACTTTACACACACTATCACTTAAATAATACATTTCTCCTGAATTAACTGATGAGAAAGCGGGACTCATGGAGCTCAGATAAAGAGTAGCTGAGTAAGAGGAGCCAGGATCAGAACCAGGTCTCGGCTTGTCCAGAGCCCAAAGCCCTGAACTATCATGTTCTGCCGTCTGCATGGGTGGGCGGATAATCTATCATCACCGGGGAAGAAGAGAAGACAGAGTGGGGGAAGAGAAAAGACAAAGGAAAACGACCCCTCCCCCACTGTACGGAGGACCGTCTGTCACCTGTCATGTTTACTTGATTAAATGCATAGATGACTACATTTAAAGATGACCATCTACCTACAGCCATCTATTCTACTCCAGCAAAACATTAGAATATTTGATTTGTAAGTTCCCTTTCTAGCACACAATTCCAGACACTCCAGAGTTTGAGTAGGTGGTTTTCGCAAAGAAAATTAAATGCTGTGGTCCTTGGGTGCATGGGTAATAAAAAGTAGTGGCAAATGCAGAGCAGCCTTTATCAGAACATGGCATACAAGTATCCAATGGAGGAGCATCTGGCTCAGAGTGGATGTGTGGGGGATGGATTGCAGATTCCCTTCAAACGCTCTGGGATATATCCCTATCCAGAAAATAATCTTATTAATTGTTTATTTTTTTCTTTGTAGCAGAGAATGGGGAGTAAAGATATTCTATACCAAAATGGAGCACAAAGGCAGAGACGAATACAATTTGGGCAGGGATCAGTTCCTGAGGGTATCTCTAAGGAACTATTGTGCAAAATCACATGTGATACACCCAAAAATAGAAATTTGTTTTTAAAAGAATGTTGCGGGGCTGGAGAGATGGCTCAGTGGTTAAGAGCACTGACTGTCCTAGAGGACCTGAGTTCAATTCACAGCATCCACATGGCAGCTAACAACTGTTTGTAATTCCAAGATCTGACACTATTACACAGTTATACATACATATAAAACACCAATTCACATAAAATAAAAATAAAATATTTTTTTAAAAATGCTGCATCTGGTGCAAAAAAAAAAAAAAAAAAAGCTGAGAGAGAGAACCTGGGGGGAAGACTATAAGGAGAAAAGACATTGTGTGGCAGCAAAAACACATACATAAATATAAAAGTACAGGTAAATACATATCTTTTTCAGGACAGTGTTTCTCTGTGTAACAGCCTTGGCTGTCCTGGAACTCACTCTGTAGACCAGGCTGGCCTAGAACTCAGAGATCCACCTGCCTCTGCCTCCTGAGTGCTAGGATTAAAGGCATGTGCCACCACTGCCCAGCTGATAAATTTTTAAAAAGAAAGAAAAAGGAAACATGGTACATACAAAGTTATCATCTATAAAGAAGAATGAAGGTATAATACCTCCAGGAAAATGGACAGAACAGAACATCATTGTGAAAACAAAATAAGCCAGATTCATAAACACAAATGCCATCGTTTTTTCTCACATGCAATCTAAATTTAAATTTATATATAAATGGATATATGCACATACATGTACATGCGTAGAACATGAAAATACAAAAGTGCCTTTATCAGGAAAGGAAGCTATCTGAATGGAAGAGATGGACAAAAACATTAATGAAATGTATATGAACACAGAAGCAAGTTGAGTGTGTAGTTGTTTGACGTTTTATTTGCAGAGAGGGAGAGGAACCGTAAGAGGGGTCATCGGAGCAAAGAACAAACCAAAATCTTATATGCAAACTAAGAAGGAGGTTTTGCAGGGTGGTGGTGGCACACATCTTTAATCCCAGCACTCAGAAAGCAGAGGCAGGTTGATCTCAGTGAGATCTACAAAGATCTACTGGTCTACAAAGTGAGTTTCAGGACAGCCCGGGCTACACAGAGAAGCCTATCTTGAAGAACCAACCCCTTCCCCCCCAAAAAAATAGGTTTTATTGTTAATTTTTTAAAAATATTTATGGGAGGAAATGAATAAAAATAAATAGAATGACTGGGGATATAGTTCAGAGGTTAAGTGTTCCCCAACATATGCAAGACCTTGTGTTCAGCCCCTGACAACACAGTCAGACAAATATATTGCCAGATAAACAAAAATCAGTTGAAGCATCTATAACTCACATGTAGAAAAAAGGAGGAAAGAGGATTGGGAGGAGAGGGGAGGAAAGCATGGGAGGGAGGGAAGGGGGAGAGGAGGGAGGGAAATGTCTACTTGTAGGAGAAATGCCACCAGATAGAACCTATGTCCAGAGGAAAAAAAAGTGCTATTACAATAAATAGGCTGTCTATGTAGAAAATCCCAGAGAATCTATTCCCCTAAAATCTCCTCGACTGGAAGATAAGTTAAATAAAACAAAGAACTGAAAGTCAGTATAAAAACAATGAATTTCATCCTACAGGTTAGCAAAGACCATTACAATCTACATGTTTAAAAGTGTCATCATTTGCAACAGCACCAAAATGACTTTTAGTCATAAATTCAGTTATGTTATTCAAGTACATGAAGAGTCATATGTTGAAAACTGCAAAATACTGATGAAGGCAATCAAATAAAATAAGGAAAACGCTCCATGGCAAGTTTCTCAACAGGAAGAGACAAACTGCTGAGAGTTCCTGTCAGCCTCACCGTACATTTTTCCAATCGTGAGTGATGAGCTGATTCTGAAATGCACGTGAGGATGACTGTAAGGATAAGGTGTTTGTGTGCAAGCATGAGAACCTGACTTCAAACCCTAAGAGCCCTTGTAAAGCCAGGCATAGGAGCCCATGTGTCTGTAATCTCAGTGCTCCTACAGAGAGGTGGAAGGTGCAGACAGGACATGCCCCAGAAGCTGGCAGGACAGCTACCCAGGTATACTCAGAGGCCAACAACAGAGACCCTACCATACACAGATGGAATGCAGGATGTCACCCAAGATTGTCCTCTGAACTTCACACACCACAGCATGCATGGGCCCATATTCAAAAGAGAGACCACACACGTGCACACATGCACATCACACCCACAGAGAGAAGTTCAAAGTAATGAAAAGAGTGAATGAGAAAGGCAGGAGGTCTAGAATGAGCTGAACCATGCTACCAGGAAAGAACAACACTGAAGGACTTCAGCTACTCACCGTCAAGACTATTCTAATCCTCCATGCTTGAGGCTTCAATACCAGTGAAGAGATAGACATGGAGGTCAAGGCAGTCAAGTCTAGAGTCAACGGAAGTTTGACAGATGGAAAGGGAATCTCATAGAGAAAAGGTGAGCGGTCCTAGAACAACTGAATGTTCATGTCTCCACCCCTCCTCATAAGAAAATCTCAAGTCACACCTCACACTTTAGAGAAAAATTAACTCAATAGCCCTATTTAAAATGCAAGGCAATTTAAAAAGCACAAGCCCCACAAAAGCTTGTGTGTGAATGCTTGTAGCAGTATTGATCCTAATTGCCCAAAGTGAAAACAACCCAGTGAATGACAGTTGTAAATAAAATGCACATGTTGTACAGTAGAGAAGACTCTACTTCAGTCACTAGAAGGAATCAGATACTGATCCCCACGACATAACAAACCTCAAAAGGTCTATAAATGAAGGTCTGGAACAACAGCTTAGGACTCCGGCTTGGCTCTCAGCACCCACATCAGGCAACTCACAGCACCTGCAACTCCAGTTCCAGGGAATCTGGCACCTTCATCTGGCTCCCACAGGCACCTGCATGCATGTGGTACTCACAAACTCTCACACACATGTATGCATAAATAAATGCATCTTTAAATATGTGCATGCACACACTAAATGACAGACTCTAAAAGGTAAAGAATCAGTTAGTGATGGCTCAGCATTGACTCGGGGCCTCTGCAAGAGCAGTGTGTGCTCTTAATTACTGAGCCATCTTGAGAGTCCCCAACCCAATTTTATGAATGGTGGAAATTCTAAACATGCATATCATCAAAAAGGAGATATATGGATAGCTAATAAGTACATGAAAATATGCTCAGCATAATTAGTCACAAGGGACATGTGAATTGCAGCAACCATAAAATACTATGGCATACTTATTTATGGGGACAAGAATTCAAAAGAATGAGTTGCAATGCCAGGCACTGACAAGAACAGTCTCACCAGGAACCTCCATATCGCTGGTGAAAATGCACAATAGCAGAGCCTCTTTGGAAAATCACCTGACGGTGTCTGAAACAATAAACACATACACAATCTGAGTGAGCAATTCACTTCTAGGTATCTCTCCATGACAAATGAAAACTTGTGCTTATAGTAGATAAATGTTTATGAGAGATGTATGCATAATTACTCCAAACTGGAAGCAACCCAGATGCTTCCTGTGAATAAGCACTATTTAGTATAAGACTACAATTGAATACAGTTGGGTTCTAACAGTAACCTACTGCATGACTGACAAGAAATATGTGTCTGTCTTAACTGCTTTCTGCTGTTAAAAAGACTCAGAGCTGCAAGACTATACAGAAAAACAGACTGGGGTTTCAGAGCTTAAAGAAGGGCAGAGTTGGCTATAATAGTCAGAACTTTAAAATGATGTCTTGTTCCAAATCAGGCCTGTTATGGTAAGTACACAACTGCAATAGCAAAAATCTGTAGACGTACATGGAAAAATAGATAAAAGTTTACAATGTGTAAATTTTCAAAAATCAACTAGGATATAAGAAAGACCTAAAGTCTTTGTGAAATATCAGCTACGTGACTGGGCTGAAATACATTCACATTTACAAATGTATGTACATATGCATACTCATGCATGTAGGGAGGGGAAAATAAAAAGCTAATGTTATTTCTATTAAAAATATAACAAGTGGAGTTTAAATTACATGTAGAACTAAAATACTCAAAAACAAAGTCATAAATCTGGAGGGAGATGAGCCAGAGAGATGTCTCAGAGGTTAAGAGCACATGCTGCTGCTGGATAGGATCCAGGTTCAGTGTCCCCCAAACCAACATGGCAGTTCACAACCTGTTAATCCAGTCTGTAGTAGTATGTTTCTGGCCCGGCCTTTCTGACCTAGCCCTGAAGTTCTGACTCACAGACCCACAGAGCTGCAGACTCGCAGTCCCACAGTCCTACAGAAACACACAGACACTTGTATTAATTCTATGCTGATCAGCCTATGGCTCTGGAATATTGCTAGCTAGCTCTTGCTCTTAAACTAACCCATGATTCTTACCTTGTTCAGCCATGCGGCTCCAGTACCTTTTCTCAGAGCAGCATAGTTGTCCTCTGCATCTGCTAGCTTCTCTTCTGGTCTCTGAGGGTTCTCTGTGTCATATCTCTTGCATGTCAGCTCTGTTCTTCCTGTTCCCAGAGTTTTCTTAGTCTGATAGCCCTGCCCACACTTCCTGTCTGCCTCTGGCCAATCAGCAACTTTATTAAACCAGTAGGTGGGACAATTATTTACAATGTAACAACATAATCCCACTATATCAGTCCCAGCCTATCAACCTCCTCTTTTAGCCTCAGATCCCACTGCATACATATACACTCACTAAGGCACATGTACATCCACATAAAATTTTTAAAAAATTAATCATTTTTTTATTGAAAGTGGTAGAGGAGTTAGACAATTTCAAGGTACTTGCACGGGAAGAGTAGCAAAAGCCTTATTTCAGATTGACTAACAAAACAAAAGTAACCATCAAACAGCCAGGTGGTGGCAGTGCACAGCTTTAATCTCAGCACTTGGCGGGCAGAGGAAGGCATTTGAGTTTGAGGCCAGCCTGGTCTACATAGTAAGACCCTCTCTCAAAACAAAATCAAAAGCCTTGCCTCTTTTGGGAACAAAAAGTATCAATAAAGACAGATTTTTTTCAAGACAGGATTCTCTGTGTAATAGTACTGGCTGTCTTGAAACTTTCTGTAGACCAGATTGGTCTCAAACTCAGAGATCCTCCTGCCTCTGCCTCCTGAGTGCTAGAATTAAAGGTATGCACACCATGTCCAGTTGACATACATTTTTTAATTAACAACTATTTCATTAACTTTTATTTAATAGCTGGTACATACAGTAATTATGGGATATTGTAATTTTACGCTCTTTTAGTGTGTGTGTGTGTGTGTGTGTGTGTCTGTCTGTCTGTCTGTCTGTCTGTCTGTCTGTCTATCTATCTATATGTCTGTGTGCTATAGTTCTATCTTTAACTTTTGAGGAAACACTATGTAATGTTCCACAATGGCTGAACCAACTTGTATTTCTGGCAACACTGTATAGGGATTTGGTTTTGCTCCACAGCCTCAATAACTCAAATCTTCTTACTTTTTTGATAACATATGTGATGTTTCGATCACATTTCTCTGATAATTAGTCACAGTACTTTATGCAATGTTTGGATGTCCAGATGTCTTTATAGTAAAATATTATCTCTGCTCATTTTAAAATTCCACTATTTGTGTAGTGCTCTTTAGTTGGTGCATGTGAGTTCCTTGTAAGTTTGGGGTACTAGCTCCGTTGGGGATATACAGTTTGTAAATGTTTTCTCCCATTCTGGTACTGTCAACCACTTCTCTTGATGATTTCAGGAACATTTATCTGACAGGCCCCACTTGTTTTTGCCTTTGACAACTGTGTTTCCCCAACTGTGTGCAAGCAATGCTATGAAAACCTTACCATATTTTCTAAGAGTTTTGTAAATTGGGGTCTTAATGTTTTAATCTTTAATTAATCTTAAGTTAGATTTGGCATAAAATATATTGTTTTGCATAGGACAGTCTTCCCAGCACATCGTTGCTATTACCATTCAAGGGAGAATCTTCCTAGGTAGGGGCAGGACTGCATTTGCTGATGTACAGCCAAACTGTTCTCCAGTGTATGTTCTTCCTGCCATTGCCTAAGTGCCTCTACAGTGGGAATGTACCCTCATACCTGACTTCCCAGCATTTTTATTGAACACCATCTTCTCCCTATTATGTATTATCGATTACTTTGTAAACTAGCTAATCAAGTATGTGTAGGTTTCGTTCTTTTTTGTTCTGGACCACTGGACTACACATACATTTTTAATCCAGAACATTATGGATTCATAATATAATTTGAATTCAAATACTGTGGTTATCCAAGTTTTCCATACTCAAGATTGCTTTAGTTATTTGAAGTCTTCTTTATTTTAAGATTATTTTCCTATTTCTATGAAAAACACTACTGAACTGGAAGGAACTTATTGAATCTATCACTTTGAGTAGTATCAAAAGTTTGAAAATATTAATTCTTCTGATCCATGAACATGGTGTGTTTTTCCACTTATCTGTATATTTTTTTAATTTTTTAATCAATGTTTTATGTCTTATACCTCTTTTGTTTGTCCCTAAATATATTATTCCTTTTGGTCCTTTTATAAGACTGTTTTCTTAACCTTTTTCAGATAGCCTAATGCCAGTATGTAGAAACCGATTTTTGTATGTTAATTTTGCATCCTACCACTTTATTAAATGTGTTTATTAGTACAAATAGTTTCTTTGTGGAGACTTAAAAGATATTAAATAGGAAGACAGACAGACAATAGGTAGATAGAAAGATGACATAAGATATAGATACATATATATACCCATATACACATATACTTATACACATACATAGATACACACATATGTATGTAAATACATGTGTGTATACATGCATGCACATGTATATACATATATACATATTTTTGTACATACATAAATATATAATAGTGCATATATTATACATAGGTACATATATAGATAGATTCATATGTGTACACATTCATGCATGTGTGCATAGGCATATACATACATAGGTACATATATGCATACCTACAAGTATATGCATACATACATAGGCAAACACATACATACATAGATGCCCATGTCATCTTCAGAGACTATTTTACTTCTTCTTTCCTGACTCAGTTGTCGCTTATTTTTTCCTCAATTAAGTGCTCTATTGGCAGAAGTATTGGGAATTGAACATCCTTGTCATACTCATAATTTAAAGAGATATTTCCAGCATCTACTGCTGGAATGTTAGCTGTGGGCTTAAGTATGGCCTCTATTACGTTAAGATAAACACTTCCCATACCTAGTTCAAGTTTTCATGGCTATGAAAGAATATATCTACTCCTCCTATACCCAATGAGCTCGGATTGCTCATTCTGCTGGTGTGTGACCTCATTTTTTACTATGATTGTAAGTTATGTGTGTTGAAGCACAGTTGCCTCCCAAAAATAAATCTCACCTGACAGTGGTGTGTGGTCCCTCTACCACAATGTCAGTTTTCATTTCCATGACACCACTGAGCATGTTTGTATCTATGTCTGTTGGAGACAGGGTCTGTACTTTCTGTCACCTGGCTCTGCTGTCAGGGTGTCCAGGTCTCCTGGACTTAGTGGATATGCTCCCTCCTCTTAGATTTTTATTTTATTTTATTTTTTATTATGAATAAAGTCATATTTTTATCCATGTATATCCTTGTTCAAGCTCCCTTCCCCCTCCCGCCCCTTCCAGTCATTCTCTTCTCCACATCTCTTTATCTCCTACCCACCAAGGGCAGGAGGTCCCAAGGTCCCAATGTGATGTAGTTCAGCCTCCACTCCTGGCAGATCCGGTTTCCTCACCCCAACATCAAGTCTGAGTCAGGTGTTCCTCTGAAGGGAGTGGGATCCAAGGTGCCAGTCCAAGGCATTTCAGATCCCAAGTTGTTCAGTGTTTGTGGTTTGCAGCTTGGAAATACTTTGCTTTTTAATGTTTTTGTTTAGAGTGCACTAGTGAGTGACTACATCCCCTGCTTATCTTTCTGGGTTTGTGATACCTCGCTCAGGAAGATATTCTCCAAATCCATCCATTTGCCTGCGAATTTTAGGATATCATTTTTTCTTACTGCTGAGTAGTACTCCATTGTGTAAATGTACCATAGTTTGTTCATCCATTCTTCAGTTGAGGGGCATCTAGGTTGTTTCCAGGTTCTTGCTAATTCGAATAATGTTGCTATAAACATAGTTGAGCTAATGCCTCTGGAGTGTGACTGTGCATCTTTAGGGTATATGCCCAGTAGTGGTATTGCTGGATCCTTGGGAAGATGGATTCCCAGTTTTCTGAGAAACCATCATATTGCATTCCAGAGTGGCTGAACAAGCTTACACTCCCACCAACAATGGAGGAGTGTTCTCCTTGCTCTGCAACCTCTCCAGCACAGGCTGTCATCTGTGTCTTTTATCTTAGCCAATCTGACAGGTGTCAGGTGGTATTTGAAAGTTATTTTGATTTGCATTTCTCTGATGGCTAAAGATGTTGAGCACTTTTTCAAGTGCCTTTCAGCCATTTGTAATTCTTCTGCTGAGAATTCCCTTTTCAATTCTGAACCCCATTTGTTGATTGGGTTATTCAAGGTTTTGGACTCTAGTTTCTTGAGTTCTTTATACATTTTTGAGATCAGTCCTCTATCACTTGTAGGGTTGGTGAAAATCTTTTCCAATTCTGTAGGCTGTCATTTTGTCATAGTGACTGTGTCCTTGGCTTTACAGAAGCTTCTCAGTTTCAGGTGGTCCCACTTATTGACTGTTGTACTTAGTGTCTGTGCCACTGGTATTATATTTAGGAAGTGGTCACCTGTGCCAATTCATTGGAAGGTATTTCCCACTTTCTTTTCTATCAAGTTCAGTGTGGCTGGGTTTATGTTGAGGTCTTTGATTCACTTGGATTTAAGTTTTGTGCAGGGTGACAGGCTTGGATCTATTTGCATTTTTCTACACTACCATCCAGCTATGCCAACATCATTTGTTAAAGATACTGTCTTTTTTCCATTGAATATTTTGGGCCTCTCTGTCAAAGATCAGGTGTTCATAGGTTTTTGGGTTAATGCTCAGATCCTCAATTCAATTCCATTGATCCACAAGTCTGTTTTTATGCCAGTACCAGGCTGTTTTTATTACTTTAGCTCTATACTATAACTTGAAGTTGGGGATGGTGATGCCTCCTGAGGTTTTTTTGTTGAACAAAATTGTTTTGGCAGTCCTGGCTTTCCTGATATTCCAAATGAAGTTGAGTATTGTTCCTTCAAGGTCCATAAAATATTGTGTTGGGATTTTGATGGGAAGTGCATTAAATCTGTAGATTGCTTTTGGTAGAATTGCCATTTTTAATATGTTGATCCTACCTATCCAGGAACATGGGCGATCTTTCCATTTTCTGATATCCTCTTCAATTTCTTTCTTCAGTGATTTAAAGTTTTTATTAAATAGATCTGTTACTTCTTTGGTTATAGTTACTCCAAGGTATTTAATGGTATTTGCAGCTATTATAAAGGATGATGTTTCCCTTATTTCTTTTTCAGCCCTTTTATCTTTAGTGTATAGAGAGCTACTGATTTCTTAGGGTAATTGTGGCCTCATAAAAAGAATTTGGCAGTATTCCTTCAGTTTCTACTGTGTGAAATAGTTTGAGAAGTAATGATAGTAATTCTTCTTTGAATGTCTGGTAGAATTCTGCACTGAAACCATCTGGACCAGGGCTTTTTTTACTTGGGAGGCTTTTAATGACAGCTTCAATTTCCTTTAGGGTTATAGGTATGTTTAGGTAATTAATCTGGTCTTCATTTAATTTTGGTAAATGGTACCTCTCCAAAAAGCTGTCCATTTCTTCTAGGTTTTCCATTTTTTTGGAATATAGATTTTCAAAGTATGACCTGATAATCCTCTGGATTTCTGGGGTGTCTGTTGTTATGTCCCCCTTTTCATTTCTGATTTTGTTGATTTGGATACTCTGTCTCTGGTTTTTGGTTAGTTTGGATAAGGGTTTATCTATCTTGTTGACTTTCTCAAAGAATCATCTCTTTGACTCATTGATTCTTTGTATTGTTCTTTTTGTTTCAAATGTATTGATTTCAGCTCTAAGTTCGATTATTTCCTGTCATCTACTCCTTCTAGGTGAGTTTGTTTCTAACTGTTCTAAGGCTTTCAGCTGTGCTGTTATTTCTCTCGTGTGGGATTTCTTTAGATTTTTTATATAGCCATCTAGTGCTATGAATTTTCCTCTTAAGACTGCTTTCATTGTGTCCCACAAATTTGGGTATGTTGTATATTCATTTTCGTTAAATTCTAGGAAGACTTTGATTTCTTTCTTAATTTCTTCCTTGACCCAGAGGTGGTTCAGCTGAGTGATGTTTAGTTTCCATGAGTTGGTAGGCTTTCTGTGATTTTTGATGTTGTTGAACTCTAACTTTAGGCCCTGGTGGTCTGATAGGATACATTTTTTGTATCTATTGATATTTGTTTTATTACCAATTATGTGGTCAATTTTAGAGAAAGTTCTATGTGTTGCTGAGAAATATGTATATTCCTTTGCATTTGGGTGAAAGCTTCTGTAAATATCTATTAAATCCATTTGCTTCATAACCTCTGTTAGACTCTGTATTTCTCCATCGAGTCTCTGTCTGGTTGACCTATCCAAGGGTGAAAGTGGGGTACTGCAGTCTCCCACTATTAGGGTGTGCGAATTGATGTGTAATTTGAGCTTTAGTAGTGTTTCTTTTACATAGCTAGGTGCCCTTATATTAGGGGCATTCATTCAGGATTGAAATCTCCTCCTGACCAATTTTTCCTGCGATAAATAAGTAATGTCCATCTTGGTCCCTTTTAATTGATTTTAGTTTAAAGTCTACTTTGTTAGATATTAGGATGGCAACACCAGCTTGTTTCTTAGGGACATTTGATTAGAAAATCTTTTCCCAACCCTTTACTCTGAGCCTGTGTCTGTCTTTGTGGTTCAGGTGTGTTTCTTGTATGTAGAGAGCTGCGTACAGCTACACCATAAGATGGCGCTGGCCTTGAGCACGCTCCCTGGTAAACAACTCCATATTTGGCTAGGCCAAAGGATCTGGCTTGCTTCCGCGTATCTGAGCCTATTGGTGATGCCCACGTGGCTATCTTGGATTGGATGCCCTGAAGGTATTTAGCTAAGAGCAGGCTTCCCCCCAGGAGGAGTTTAGAGTAGTCGGGAGTTAGAGAAGAGTTAGTCAGTAGAAACCAGATTGT
>PVIH01020628.1:0-31825 GCA_004025045.1 Sigmodon hispidus
TATACTTGAAATTATTTGTAGGAGCTGTACACTCATTTTGGAATGCCTATTTTTACAATGTTAGCCTCACTTTCTTGGTTGATTGGGATTGCAGACTATGGTTACTCAGATTTATCACCTAAAAGTCAGAATACTCAGCTTTTTCGGAAACATGTTAGAATACACCCAATAGATAGGTGTCTTCAACCACTTCATAGACTGAGAGAATATGGCATTCAAGATTTTGTTATCTCAAATTTGGCCTTGAGAGACATGACAACTCCTGGCATCACCACTCCTTTCTCAAGGTGGTGTTGAGCATCACAGACATCTTGCAAAGAGATTGTCTTGTTTGGCGAATAATGGCCTGAGGGGCAAAAGGACTGCACTTGCCCCTACTGCTGTCAGCATGTTCACTATCCGAAATGGACCTGCAGGATGAAGGATAGAGACTGCCGAAGCCTGCCTAGCCAGGATAAGACGGTCCTACCAAAAAATACCCTGCTTCTATGGAAACTTGTCAGATATCCTAGGCCAGTAGCCACAAGGATGGATGCTCCAGCTATACAGAGAAGTGGTGGATGACTGTCCAGGTAGTTAACTGACGTTGTCTTCTCCTAAATTCTGGAAGTTACTTCATGCTTCCAACTTTAGATATATTATTTTCCTTCTCAGGTCTTGACGGTGTTGAAGATTAGATAGTTGAGGTTGTTATTACTTCACATTTCAGCGAAGACACTCAAGTGTTAGAACTCTATTGTTTAAGATAAACAGCCTTAAACCAATCCCTGTGCATTTTCTTGTATCAACATTTTAGATATTAAATTGTACTTTGTAGTTGTTGTTTGTTAGCAGTAGTTTGACCTCACTTGTGTTAGTACCTTTCTCTTTCCCAGACACTGTCTTATGATGATCCCTATAGTATGTAGTTTTATACCTAGTTTAGAACCTTCCTATTTAGACAAAATGGGGAGATGTAGCGGGAAATCAGGAACTATATATGTGAACGATCGCGTCATAGGCCTGGAGACGAGTGGGGCGTGGTTAACTGAAAAGGATTCCGGAAGTAGACCTTCAAGGGAGGGGACCAGGACAGGAAGTCGTCATTCTCTCGCGAGAGTTCCCTGACCGAGTGCGCAGTTCGCCCCAGCTGCCCGGGAGTTTGGACGTACGGCGTGGAGATGAAGAATCTTCCTTAGAAAGGCTCTGATGCGCTGCAATCTCATCCTGTCATCTTCTCTTAAAACCGGCTCTGTTTTGTAAGCGATTTTCACCAAATAAACCCTGTTTAAAACATATCTCAGGGCGGGCTTTTACCGCGATAATTAATATTCAATTTTATTGGGATTACAGGAAAGCCAGGATTGCCAAAACAATTTTGCTCAACAAAAGAACCTCAGGAGGCATCACCATCCCTGTCTTCAAATTAAACTATAGAGCTACAGTAATAAAAACAGCTTGGTACTGGCATAAAAACAGACTTTTGGACCAATGGAATCGAACTGAATTTCCTGACATTCACCCACACACCTGTGAACACCTGATTTTTGACAGTGAGGCCAAATATATTCAATGGAAGAAACAGTATCTTCAACAAATGGTGTTGGCATAACTCGATGGTTATGTGCAGAAAAATGGAAATAGATCCAAACCTATCACTTTGTACAAAACTCAAACCCTAGTTGATCAAATACCTCAACATAAACCCAGCTTCTCTGAAACTGACAGAAAAGAAAGTAGGAAATACCCTCCAATGCATTGGCACTGGTGACCCTTTTTTAAATATAACAGCAGTAGTACAGACCCTAAGAACAATAATCAATAAGTGGGACCTCCTGAATCTGAGAAGCTTTTGTAAGGCCAAAGACACAGTAAATTAGACAAAATGACAGACTACAGAATGGAAAAGATTTTTACCAACACTACAAGTGACAGGATTGATCTGTAAAATATATACAGAATTCAAGAAAGTAGATCCCAAAACTCTTAATTACCCAATTAAAAAAAGAGGTTCAGAACTAAAAAAAGTGAATTCTTAGCAGAATTATAAATTACTGAAAGGCACATGAAAAAGGGCTCAATACCTTTAACCATCAGAGAAATGTAAATCAAAACAACTTAGAGATGCCACCTTACACCTGTCAGAATGGCTAAGATTAAAAACATAGATGACAGCCTATGCTGGACAGGATGTACAACAAGGGGAATACTCCTCCATTGTTGCTGGGAGTCTAAACTTGTTCAGCCACTCTGAAATGCAGTATGCAGTATGGTGGTTTCTCAGAAATCTGGGAATCAATATCCCCAAGGATCCAGCAATACCACTTTTGGGCATATACCCTAAAGACCCACATTTGTACCCTAAAAGCATTAGCTCATCCATGTTCATAGCAGCATTATTCATAATAGCAAGAACCTGGAAACAACCTAGATGTCCCTCCACTGAAGAATGGATTAACAAACTGTGGTACATCTACACAATGGAGTACTACTCAGCAGAAAAAAATTATATTCTAAAATTTGCAGGCAAATGGATGCATATGGAAAATATCCTCCTGAGCGAGGTATCGTAGTCCTAGAAAGAGAAGCAGGGACTGTACTCACTCATTAGTGGACTTAAAAAAAAATTAAAACGAGAGAGAGATGTCATTGTACACAAGAACTCAAGGGTATAACATAGCTAAATGACACAGTGCCTTACTTCTGCATTGATGGCCTCTGGCTGGGGTGTGGGTGAGGAAAGACCTGTTTTCTTTAAGAGTCTGGTTACAGGGAGTTTAATTATGCTCCTGTAAGTAAATGAGAAGCATGAATGGGCGTTTTTGTAAACAGTGAGATCATAAGAGTGGGCATGAATCTGAGTGGTCTGGTAACTGAGTTTGATGAGGTGCATGATGTAAAATCACCAATAAGAAAGAAAGAAGGAAAGAGAGAGAGAGAGAAAGAAAGAAAAAGAGAGAGAAAGAAGGAAAAGAAAAAATATCCCTATTTTGGAGTCAAACCATTTTTTTCATAAAAATCATTATTCTTTAAAATAATACTTTAAAAAATCCAAGAAACATCCAGATACTTACAAGTGAAAGAGATTGTGGTTTCATTCAGACGAATGGTCTTTGGCTTGATACATAAATCTACACTGGCAGTGTCAAGGCTCCGCTGGTGAGTCTTAGAATTATAGCATGATGCTGAGCGGCAGTGGTCTCGTAGCCAGACATAATCAAAGCGCATCACAGTGTTAGCATATTGCAGTTCTAGGGGAAAAAATTCAGATTTAGCAGAAATACTTATTGAGAAAAACTAAACACCAACAGCAAAAGACATTGTTTCTAAAAGTCTGTACTAAAAAACAAGTAAGAATAACAAAGGACAGTCTCTTTGCAGTTATTAAAAATAATATATAATTTCTATGATACCAATAGTATGATTTTTGTATACAAAAGACATGAGTATAAAAGGCTTAGATATATACCTAAATAGGAGAGAGTGTACAAGATATATTTTGTACTATTCTAGCAATTCTTCTAATATGTTGAAGTAATAAAAATTTAAATCAACAAAAATTTAATGACTTTCTTACACACCAGTGTAAATACCTCGCTGCTGGTATTTCTGCTGGTATTTTCTGCCTGTAGATTCTGTCAGTCACTTCTGCTAGTTGCTTCTGGTTTCTACTAGCCCTTATATACCCTATACCATCCAGGTTAGGCTTAAAGGCTGTAGCCTTGAACTCACAGAAACAGAAGAAGGTCTGTCTGTGGAGTTATGGGATAAAGGACATTGGTCACCACTCCTGGCTTTCCCTGTGCTGGGATTAAAGATGTGTGTGATTGACTCAGCTGCTTATCTCTGTATTCAAGATGTGTGTGATTGACTCAGCTGTTTATCCTTGTATTCAAGGATCAAGGATTTCCTGAGCTATCTGCCTAGGATTTGGCTATGTGGTTTCTCTGATATCCCAGGATTTATTAAATATTTAACATATATCCACAGAAATGAGTTGAGTTAAGATGTGAGAGCTAGCTAACAATAAGCCTGAGCCATAGGCTGAACAGCATGTAATCAATATAATTCTCTGAGTCATTTGGGGGTGGGGGGCTAAACAGCAACAGTCACATCAGGACCACAAGGCTAGGCTGGGCCAGAAACTCATACAAGAATATGTTAGACAAGGCAATTCTAAAACTCATTTTGAAAAATGACAAAGTAGATCACACTCCGATAACAACTAGACCACCCGAGTCTCTCCATACACAGCTGAATAAGAAGTAAGCAGTACCCAGTCCCTCAGGCCAAGCAGAGACCTTACTACTTTCCAAAGCCCAGCCCAGGGATACATCCCTCAATACCCCAACCACATCCAGCCACACCCTAAGCCAAAGAAAGCTTGGAAAGTACCCTCAAGCCCAATTTCCAGCAAAACACAGCCAGAGGGACATCCCACGTGCCAAACTCCACCCAAATTTCTTTTTCTTTTCTTTTTTTTTAGATCTCTAAATTCATGTTAATAAACTCATAACAACAACCCCTAAAAAGGTACCATCATCACAAATTTCTAATAACTACATTAACAATAAACATTCAAGTAATATTTCAAGTGCTTGAATCTGTTATCTTTCAAATCTCTAAAGACAGTCATTTTAAGATATATTCTGGAGCTTTAAAAAATGATGATGCCATACACTGAACCTATGGGGTCTCCATGACCAGTAGTTTGATGCTGAGGAAAAAATTTCCAAAGTCACAGAACAGTGAGAAAAAGGTGTCACTCGTTCTGGGACTGATATTCTCACAAACACACCTGTCACTCCATTACCACATCTGAGGTATTTGATTTTGAGTATTGATCCTCTAATGAATCCCTCCAGGATCTACTTCTTTTCTTCTTTATACTCTTTCCCTCTGCATTCTGTTTTGGGCCAGTCTTTACTTCAGGCTGTACCTTTGATTTTCTTTTTTTTTCTTTTCTTCTTCTTTTTTTATTATTATGAATAAAGAAGTCACAGTTTCTATCCTTGTATATCCTTATTCAAGGTCCCTTCCCCCTCCCACCACATCAGGTCATTCTCTCTTCCACATATCCCCATCCCCCCCACATGGGCAGGCAGTCCCAAGGTCCCAAGGTCCCAAGGTCCCAATGTTGCTTAGTACAGCTTCCACTTCTGGCAAATCCAGTTTTCTCCCCCCAACACCCACCCAAATTTCAAGCTGCATCATCAAACTCAATCAACTGGACCACCCAAAGCCTCCTGATACACAGCTTACCAAGAGCTGACTAATATCCGACTAAGAACAATCCCTGTGACAACAGGAGACATACAGCTCCTTGGCTTACAGCCAACTAAGAACCAAATAAGAGCAGCCCCTGAAAGTTTTGGAGACAAACAGCTCCCAAGCATGCAACTGACTAAGAGCTGAGAAAGAGCTCACCAAGAGTGAACCGATGAAGTAATGGGCAGATGCCTGTTCAAGATTATACATGACAATATAAAGATCAACAAGACATCACCAGAAGAAGCTGGTGGTTCTACAACATCAAGATCTAAGCATAAAAATGAAAGGGAAACAACCTTAAAAACAACTTTATAAAGAAAATAGAAGTTTCAAAAGAGAATATAAAAAACTCCCTTAAAGAAACAGAAAAAAATACAAACAAAAAACTAGAAGAGATTAACAAATCACTGAAAGAAAATAAAGACCAAGAAAAAGAAAACAAACAGGGACAGATGAGGCAGAGATGCCAAGAGATAATGCAGAGAAAAGAAGCCTAAATGCTGCTCTAAGAAAAGAATTTTCTGATGAAAACTCCAGCAACTGAAATATACAAGGGAAGTCAGGTGGCTTCAGATGAGGACCGCAGGTCCAGTGCAAGCAGAAAGGGAACAGGTTTCAACCTCTGGGGCCTCCCCAGGGACCTCATCCCAGAGGCCAGAGCCATAGTCCTGGATTTGATCTCACAGACAGGCATGCCCTGGACCAGGTCTTAGAGAAGCCTTCCTCAGCAATCACAGGGGTCACATCACAGATGCCTGGCCCCACATTCAAGGCAGGCTGTGTCATCAGAGTGGGAAGGACACTTCTCTGAAAAGCATGACCCTGTGGTGTCTGAGGCACAGCAGGAGTCAGGAGGCTTCAGACAGTGAGGATCCCAGTTATAGCAGTAGGGGGAGTGTAACCCCATGACAACCTAGGCAGAGTGGGAGTCAGACAGGTTCAAACAGTGAGGATCTCGTGGGCTGACCAGAGTAAAAAATCATGCGGACTTCATGTTCAGAGCAGACAGGAGACATACAACCTCTGTAGCCACAATGGACTAAGATTCCACTAAGACCTGACTAAAAGTGAACCAAGGAAGCAATGGGCAGACATCAGTGTAAGAATACATACAACAATATAAAGAACAAGTCACCACCAGAATAAGCTGATGTCTCTACAACACCAAGACCTGAACACAGCAACAAAAAGGAAACAACACAAACATCTTTATGAAGATTATAGAAGCCTTAAAAGAAGATATGAAAAAGTCCCTTAAAAAATAGAAGAAAAACAAATAAAAAATTGGAAGAGATGAACAAATCCTTGAAAGAAAACCAAGAAAGAGAAATCCAACAAATGAAAGAATCATTCTAGGAAATAAAAATTGAAATAGAAACACTAAAGAATGGACAAAACGAAGCAAAGGATGAAATAGAGAATTTGAAGAAATGATCTGGAACTACAGATATAAGCATAAGCAACAGAATCCAAGAGATGGAAGAGAGAATGTCTGAAGAGAAAGACTCAATAGTAGAAATATATAAACCACTCAAAGAAAACACCAAAACCACAAAAGCCATAACACAAAACGTTCAGAAAATTTGGGACACCATGAAAAGACCTAACCTGAAAATAATAGGAATAGAAGGAGAAGAATACCAGCTCAAAGGCACAGATAATGTATTTAATAAAATTATAGAAGAAAACTTTCCCAACCTAAAGAAGGAAATGCCTATAAAGATACAAGAAGCTTACAGAACACCAAATAGATTTGACCCCCCAAAAAGTCTGCGTGCCATGTAATAATTAAGCCACAAAATATGCAGAACAAAGAAAAAATATTAAGAGCTGCAAAGGAAAAGACCAACTTATCTATAAAGGCAGACCCATCAGAATAACACCAGACTATTCAGTGAAAGCAAGAAGGTCCTGGTCAGAAGTTATACAAACACTAAAAGAGCATGGCTGACAACCCAGTGTACTATACACAGCAAAACTATTAATCACCATAGGTGGAGTAAATAAGTTATTTCACAACAAAGACAAGTTGAAACAATACCTATCTACAAATCCAGCCCTTCAGAAAGGACTTGAGGGAAAACTCCAACCTAAGGAACCCAGATACACTCATGAAACCACAATCAATAACCCCACAGAAGAAAAACCATAAGAAAGGAAATATACACAAACTATCACCAAAAATACACACATTTACATATGATACCACCAAAAATAACAGGAAATAACAATCACTGGTCATTAATATTCCTTAATACCAATGGACTCAATTCATCTATAAAAAGACACACCCTAACATGATGGATAAAAAAAAAAGCCAGCCTTCTGTTGCATACTAAAAACACATCTCAACTTCAAAGACAAACACAGACTCAGAGTAAAGGGTTGGGAAAGTTTTTTCAATCAAATGCCCCCCCAAAACAAGCTGGTGTTGCTATCCTAATATCCAACAAAGTAGACATCAAATTAAAATCAATCAAAAGAGACCAGGATGGATATTATTTGTCTCAGGAAAAATCAATCAAGATGAGATTTCAATCCTGAATATTTATGCCCCTAATATAAGGGCACTTTTATATGTAAAAGAAACACTACTAAAGCTTAAACCCCACATCAAATATCACACTCTAATAGTGGGTGACTTCAATACCTCACTTTCTTCTTGGATAGGTCAACCAGACAAAGACTCAACAAAGAAACAAGGGTTCTAACAGATGTTATGATGAAAATGGACTTAACAGACATTTACAGAAGCCGTCATCCGAACACTAAAGAATAAACATATTTCTCAGCATCCCATGGAACTTTCTCTAAAATTGACCACATACTTTGTCATAAGGCAAACTGCAACAGATACAAATAAATAAGCATAATTCCTTGTATCATACCAGATCACCATGGCCTAACGTTAGAATTCAACAACAAAAATCACAGAAAGCTTAAAAGCTCATGGAAACTGAACGTCTCCACATTTTCTCTCAGTCAGGAAAGAAGTAAAGAAAGAAATCAAAGACTTTCTAGAATTTAATGAAAATGAAGCCACAACATACTCAAACTTATGGGACATAGCAAAAGCAGTGTTAAGAGGAAAATTCGTAGACTGGATGACTATATATATAAAAAAGAGAAAGCTCACACAAGAGACCTAACAACTCACCTGAAGGCTTTAGAACATTTAGAAGCAACCTCACCTAGAAGAAGTAGATGGCAGAAAATAATCAAAATTAAAGCTGAAATCAGTACAATAGAAACAAATAGAACAATACAAAAAAAAAATCAATGAATCAAAAAGTTGGTTCTTTGAAAAAGTCAACAAGATAGACAAACGCTTATCCAAACTAACCAAAAGACACAGAGAGAGTATTCAAATTAACAGAATCAGAAATGAAAAGGGGAACATAACAACAGATCACCAGGAAATCCAGAGAATTATCAGGTCATACTTTGAAAATCAATACTCTACTAAAATGAAAAACCAAAAAGAAATTAACAGCTTTCTAGACAAGTATCAATTACCAAAATTAAATCAAGAACAGATTAAAGACCTAAACAGACCTATAACACCAAGGGAAGTTGAAGCTGTTATTAAAAGTCCCCCAAATAGAAAAAGTCCAGGTCCAGATGGGTTTACTGCAGAATTCTACCAGACATTCAAAGTAGAATTAGTGCCAATGCTCAACAAACTGTTCCATACAATAGAAACTGATGGAACACTGCCAAACTATTTTTGAGGCCACAATCATCCTGCTACCCAAGCCACTCAAACATGCAGCAAAGAAAGAGAATTACAGACCAATCTCCCTCATGAACATTCATGCAAAAATACTCAATAAAATTCTGGCAAACAGAATCCAACAACATATCAAAAAAGTCAACCACAATGATCAAGCAGAGATACAGAGATGGTTCAACATACAAAAAACTGTGGATGTCATCCATCATATAAGCAAACTGAAAGAAAAAACACACCATCTTCTTATTAGATGCTGAAAAAGCCTTTGACAAAATCCAACACTCTTTTCTAGTAAAAAGTCCTAGAGAAATTAGGAATACAGGGATAATGCCTAAATATAATAAGGGCAACATACAGCAAGCCAACAGCCAACATCAAACTAAATGGAGAACACCCAAAAGCAATCTCAGTAAAATCAGGAATAAGACAATACTGTTCCCTCTCTCCTTATCTATTCAATATAGTTCTTAAAGTTTTAGCTAAAGCAATAAAAAAACAAAAGGAGATTAAGGAGATACAAATTGGAAAAGAAGTCAAACTATCTCTATTTGCAGATTGGATACATAAGTGGCCCTCACAATTCTACCAGGGAAGTTTTACAGCTGATCAACATCTTCAGCAATGTAGCAGGATACAAGATTAACTAAAAAAAAAAAATCAATAGCCCTTGTATATACTAAGGATAAAAGGGCTGAAAAAGAAATAAGGAAAACATCATCCCTTATAATAGCTGCAAATAGCATTGATCTCTAAGATATATAAAGAGCTCAAGAATCTAGAGCTCAAAGCCTTGAATAACCCAATCAAAAAATGGGGTACAGATCTAAAAAGGGAATTCTCAGCAGAGGAACTATGAATGGCTGAAAGGCACCTGAAAAAGTGCTCTTCATCTTTAGCCATTAGAGAAATGCAAATCAAAACAACTTTGAGATACCACCTAACACCTGTTAGATTGCCTAAGATAAAAGGCACAGATGACAGCCTATGTTGGAGAGGATGCAGAACAAGGGGAACACCCCTCCATTGTTGGTGGGATTGTAAGCTTGTTCAGCCACTTTGGAATGCAATATGGCGGTTTCTCAGAAAATTAAGAATCGATCTCCCTAAGGATCCAGCAATACCACTTCTGGGTGTATACCCTAAAGAGGCACATTCACACTCCAAAGGTATTAGCTCAACTATGTTCATAGTAGCATTATTTGTAGTAGCAAGAACCTGGAAAAAACCTAGATGTCCTTCAACTGAAGAATGGATTAACAAACTGTGGTACATCTACACAATGGAGTACTACTCAGCAGTAAGAAAAAATGATATCCTAAAATTTTCAGGCAAATGGATGGATTTGGAGAATATCCTCCTGAGTGAGGTATCACAATCTCAGAAAGATAAGTAGGGGATGTATTCACTCATTAGTGGTCTCTAAACAAACAAGAAAAAAAGCCAAGCATGCCCAAGAGGCAAACCACAACCACTGAACAGCTTGGGATCAGAGACACCCTGGACTGACCCTTCAGATCCCACTCCAACTATAGGAACACCTGACTCACTCTTGAGGGAAGGGGGACAAAACTGGATTTGCCAGGAGTGGAGACTGATCCAAGCATTATTGGGTCAGTGGGACCATAGGACTGTCTGCTCCCTGCCCAGGGAGGGTATGGGGAGTTGCGGAGAAGAAAAAATGACCTGATGTGGTGGGAGGGGGAAGGGACCTTGAATAAGGATATACAGGGATGGAACAAAAAATTCAGAGGGAAAGCTGAACACAAAGTAAATATGTGTAGCAATCTTATTTGCATTATCACCCTTGATAAGTCATGCTTATGATCTTTATCTTCTTTATAGTTATCGTTAACTTCTCAGCATTTTAAATTCATTTTACTGTTTTTCTTGATAAATACAAAATAAAGAAAGAAAAAAAGAAAAGAAAAGGAGAAAGTAAAATCCATGGTAGATTTGTAAACAGCATAAATATTTAATGTGAACCAAAAAGTTATTTTCTTGAAATAAATAAACCTGATAAATATTTAGCAAGGTTAATTGAGATAAAAGGGAAAAGAAACAAATTACTAACATGAAAAAAATTAGCCTGGTATTGATTAGCTACAAAAAGTCAAGAAAAATATTCCATTCATATTAGCTCCCAAAATAAAATAAAATGCTTATGAATAAATTTAATCAACAAAGTGGCATCTCTGTATTCAAAACTATACAATGTTGATAAAAGAAACTTTCAAAGACGGAATAAATATATCATTGGAGAATCTATAGCCATTACAGATATAATTAAGTTTAAAAAATTATAATAGTTGCCATCTTTATAAGGAGAGGTTGACTTCAAAATAATGTAGAGGGCTATGTGAAGATGGAGTAAGGACTGAAGTGATGCTTTTATAAGCAAGCAAGCAAACAAACAAACTAGACAAGAATTGCTGGAAACTAAAAGAAAATAGAATCAGTTAGGTAAAGAAGAAAGATTCTCTTCTAGCTATTGAAGGGAGTACAGCCTTGACAATACTGTTATTTTCCAAAGACCCTTAGAAGTGTGAAGAAATATATTTTGATGTTTTGTTCAATCTGCTTACTGCTTTAGTTGGCCATGTCAACCTGGGAGAGCAGGCCTAAAAATTAGATGTTCTAAAGTCTCATGTAATAGCCAACTTTATTCAGAACATCAGATGATTTATACTCTGAGGGTTTAGAAGAATCACCTGAGTAAAGTAAACAATTAAAGGACAAGCCACTCATAGAGACTTATGCATAACAACAGGAAATAAACTCATGTCACTACAGCTGGTGGGGGAACAAAAGCACATTCCAAAAACAATTTTGTACTTTTGAGGAAACAAGACTCTTGTTTTCTTGGAGTTTTCTCACTGGCACTCGGAATTTCCCTCACAGGACTCCATTCTTGCACAATCCAGTTTGAAATAGTTTCAGGAGTCTTAGGAATCAATATAAGGAGCAAAGGTCTTTCTATCCTTTACCTTGTAGTAGTTTCTGTGGTTTTAATATTCCTAGTCTATATGCTTTAAACATTTTCTCATGAATTTTGAGGTTTTTGTTTTTATTGGATGATGGAGGATATGGAGTCAGCTAGAGCACTGCACAGTTATCCCTAACGATTTCTACAACAATCTTGGAGACAAGTCTCCAGATATCATTTCAACTGTATTGAAAACATGTTCAGAGTACACAAAAAGTATTTTTTGTTGTACAGCAAAACAAACATATTTAATACTATTGAGTTGTTTAATATGGATTATATGGTTAATATGGTATATTGTATATTATCTATTTTTTACCACAATTAATAAAAAACATTTACTCACACATCTCTTACCCAAATGATCTTCATGTTGGTGCCAAGTACAATTCACAGGCTTGGAAGCTGTATGGCACCAATGAATGGATAATGAAAATAAACTTTTAAAGTTGGACAGATGAAGAGCTTGACCCATGTCTCCTTTCTTCACCAAATTCTGGAACCTGCTTTGTAAGTGCAACAACTTATGGTACCACATTCTAGAAGACAAGAGAGTGAGAGAGTAAAAATATAACATAATCTTTTATGAGACCACAGGAGTAATGCTACAGCTGTAACTACAGCTATAAGTATTTTGAAACAATAAATACAATAATGTCAATTAGACAAACCAGATAATCTGAAAAGCATAGTTATCTTAAATTAATGTGTTATATCAGAAGAGAGGGTGAATGCCATGTAATCAAGAAAAGTCTATGTAGCTCTTGATGTGAACCTATATAATGATCTGACAAATATGTAGTAAAGTTACTAAAAACAAAATACTAATTTTGAGTGCATTTGTGTATGTGAACATTTATATGTGGGTTTGATAATAGGGACTGAATTTTACACTGATTTATGGGATGAAACTAATAACAAAACGCTCATAGCTAGAGACTCAAAAGAATTAAGTGATTTCTTTGGGAGCATTATGAAGTAATAGGCTATAAAGTTTGTGACTAAAGTTAAATTTTTTGAGCATTTGTGGATGAGAAAAATGAGACTGATGAAAGATTCAGTATGCAATTGCATACTGATGTATATATGATGATGTATATTCTACTGATATACAATAGGGCTTATATTTATTTTCTTCACTGTTTCTTCTTTCTTGCCTCCTGTAAAGAAGTATTATCTATGATGGGCCATAAATGGGGGATAAATTTTCTATTTCTAAAATGTTGAAAACATTAAAAAGTAATACAGATGAAGTTAATACGGAATTTGTAAAGTCTAAAATATTTGCTGTCTCTTCAAAGAAAAAATCTTAACCCATAATCTAAAACTTAGTTTTAACTCAAATACTGCAACATAAAATAAGTCCTTCCAAATTCACTCTTAAACAGTTGCAAATTTACACATATCTTGCCCAATAAATATTAACATATACCAATTATATAGAGAGAATTTATTTCTCTCTGCTTTCTTAATCCTGCTACCAAAGCTACAGTTAGTTGTTCCTGTTGTCAGGCCTTCCCTATCATGATGAGCAATATCACCTCAAGCCATCAGCCAAAATAAATCCTTTCTTTTAAAAGTTGTTTTGTCAAATATTTTGTCACAGAAATGAGAAAATTAACCAACACAACTAGTTCACTTAGAAAAAAGAAAATTTTGGCCTCCTTTTACATTTCTCTCATTTGTTTTCTTCATTATATAATGTCTTCTGTCATGTGATAATAAAAAAAGAAGACCTTCACAAGATATGTCCCTCCCACCTTGAACTTAGGAGCCCTTAGAATTTTTATTAAATTAATTTCTAAGTTATTTTTGATGTCACTGTAAGAGCATTTAGGAAATTTAAATTTGCAATTGCTAGTATATATAAAATACAACAGTTTTTGTATTTTGACCTTGCTAAAATCACTTTTTCTTCCAGTAACTGTTTTGTTTGGGGGTGGGGGGATTTCTTACATAAAGGATGACATGTTTGAACATCAAATTTATATCCTGCTTCCTAAATTTTGTACATACTTTGTATTTCTGATTCTTGCATTATTGTACAATGATATCTTTTAGTATATTGTAAGGAATTCTAGTGTAACACTAAATAGGAATGCATGGATTATTTATTTTTTAATTATTTTTTAAACATTTAAATTTATTTTAGATTTATTTTAATTCATGTACATGAATTGTCTACCTGCATGTATGCAGGTGTACCATGTATATGAGGATTATGTTTAACAAGTATTTTATCAAATTTTTGATTTCACAAAATACATTATTTTTATCTCCATAGTCTTATTAAAAAACTTATGCAAAATATTGGTAATGTTTCTTCCTGATTATTTTTTGAGATTTTATTATTTTTATTGTATAAGTATTAGTGTTTTGCTCGTATGTATTGCCTGTACTGTGCATCATATGCATGCAGAACACCAAAACAGGGTGTCAGATCCTCTACAATTGGAGTTACAGGTATTTTTGATCTATTATGCATGTTCTGGGAAACCCACCTGGATCCTTTTAAAAGGCAGCCAGTGTTCTTAAGCACTAACCAATCTCTTCAGCTACCATATTCCTTCCTTTAATGTTTAGTAGAGTTTGATAGACAATCCAATGGGAATCTGGAGTTTTCATTGAGAATACTGTTTTTCTTTATGGGACTCTCAATCTGTTTTAGATTTTTTTGCTTGAGTTTAATATTTCTTTTATATCTTTATTTATTTATTTATTTATTTATTATTATTATTATTATTAGGAACAAAGAAGTCACACTTTCTATCCTTGTATATCCTTATTCAAGGTCCCTTCCCCCTCCCACCACATAAGGTCATTCTCTCTTCTCCACAACTCCCCATCCCCTCCCTGGGCAGGGGGCAGGCCGTCCCGTGGTCCCACTGTGCCAATATTGCTTAATTCAGTCTCCACTCCTGGAAGATCCAGTTTTCTCCCCTCTCCCTCAAGAGTGAGTCAGGTGTTCCTCTAAGGGGAGTGGGATTCAAGGAGTCAGTCCAGGGTGTTTCTGATCCCAAGCTGTTCAGTGGTTGTGGTTTGCCTCTTGGGCATGCTTGGCTTTTTTTCTTGTTTGTTTAGAGACCACTAATGAGTGAATACATCCCCTACTTATCTTTCTGAGATTGTGATACCTCGCTCAGGAGGATATTCTCCAAATCCATCCATTTGCCTGCGAATTTTAGGATATCATTTTTTCTTACTGCTGAGTAGTATTCCATTGTGTAGATGTACCACAGTTTGTTAATCCATTCTTCAGTTGAAGGACATCTAGTTTTTTTCCAGGTTCTTGCTACTACAAATAATGCTACTATGAACATAGTTGAGCTAATACCTTTGGAGTGTGAATGTGCCTCTTTAGGGTATACACCCAGAAGTGGTATTGCTGGGTCCTTGGGGAGAATGATTCTCAATTTTCTGAGAAAACACCATACTGCATTCCAAAGTGGCTGAACAAGCTTACAATCCCACCAACAATGGAGGAGTGTTCCCCTTGCTCCTTATCCTCTCCAGCATAGGCTGTCCTCAGTGTCTTTTTTTCCTTTTATTATTCTCATTATTATGAACAAAGAAGTCACACTTCTAACCTTGTATATCCTTATTCAGGGTCCCTTCCCCCTCCCACCACATCAGGTCATTCTCTCTTCTCCACATCTCCCCATCACCTCCCTGTGCAGGCTGCAGGCAGTCCCATGGTCCCACTGCCCCAATATTGATTAGTTCAGTCTCCACTCCTGGTAGATGCAGTTTTCTACACCTTCCTTCAAGTGTGAGTCGGGTGTTCCTCTAAAGGGAGTGAGATCCAAGGTGTCAGTCCAGGGTGTTTCTGATCCCAAGCTGTTCAGTGGTTGTAGTATGCAGCTTGGGCATGCTTTGCTTTTTTCTTGTTAGTTAGTTTGTTTGTTAGTTTAGAGTCCACTAATGAGTGAGTACATCCCCTGCTTATCTTTCTGGGTATGTGATACCTCGCTCAGAAGGATATTCTCCAAATTCATCCATTTGCTGAAAATTTTAGGATATCATTTTTTCTTACTGCTGAGTAGTATTCCATTGTGTTGATGTACCATAGTTTGTTAATCCATTCTTCAGTTGAGGGACATCTAAGTTGTTTCCAGGTTCTTGCTATTACAAATAATGCTGCTATGAGCATAGTTGAGCTAATGCCTTTTGGAATGTGACTGTGCATCCTTAGGGTATACACCCAGATGTGGTATTGCTGGGTCCTTGGGGAGATTAATTCTCAATTTTCTGAGAAACCGCCATACTGCATTCCAAAGTGACTGAACAAGCTTACACTCCCACCAACAATGGAGGAGTGTTCCCTTTGTTCCACATCCTCTCCAACATAGACTGTCATCTGTGTCTTTTTTCTTTTATTATTATTATTTATTATTATTATTATTATGAACAAAGAAGTCACACTTTCTAACCTTGTATATCCTTATTCAGGGTCCCTTCCCCCTCCCACCACATAAGGTCTTTCTTTCTTCTCCATAAATCCCCATCCCATCCCTGGGCAGGCTGCAGGCAGTCCCATGGTCCCACTGCCCCAGTATTGATTAGTTGAGTCTCCACTCCTGGTAGATGTAGTTTTCTACACCCTACCTCAAGAGTGAGTCAGGTGTTCCCCTAGGAGGAGTGGGATCCAGTGTGTCAGTCCAGGGTTTCTGATCCCAAGGTGTCCAGTGGTTGTGGTTTATAGCTTGGGCATGCTTTGCTTTTTTCTTGTTAGTTAGTTTGTTAGTTTAGAGTCCACTAATGAGTGAGTACATTCCCTGCTTATCTTTCTGAGTTTGTGATACCTCACTCAGGAGGATATTCTCCAAATCCATCCACTTGAATGAAAATTTTAGGATATCATTTTTTCTTACTGCTGAGTAGTACTCCATTGTGTAGATGTACCACAGTTTGTAAATCCATTCTTCAGTTGAAGGACATCGAGGTTGTTTCCAAGTTCTTGCTATTACAAATAAGGCTGCTATGAACATACTTGAGCTAATGCCTTTGGAGTGCAACTGTGTAACTTTAGGGTATACACCCAGAAGTGGTATTGCTGGGTCCTTGGGGAGATTGATTCTCAATTTTCTGAGAAACTGCCATACTGCATTCCAAAGTGGCTGAACAAGCTTACAATCCCACCAACAATGGAGGAGTGTTCCCCTTGCTCCCCATCCTCTCCAGCATAGGCTGTCCTCTGAGTATTTTATCTTAGCCAATCTAACAGGTGTTAGGTGGTATCTCAAAGTTGTTTTCATTTGCATTTCTCTGATGGCTAAAGATGATGAGCACTTTTTCAGATGCCTTTCAACCATTCGTAATTCATCTGCTGAGAATTCCCTTTTTAGATCTGAACCCCATTTTTTGATTGGGTTATTCAAGGTTTTGGGCTCCAGATTCTTGAGTTCTTTATATACCTTAGAGATCAGTCCTCTATCACTTGTAGGGTTGGTGAAAATCTTTTCCCATTCTGTAGGCTGTCGTTTTTGTCCTATTGACAGTGTCCTTGGCTTTACAGAAACTTCTTAGCTTCAGGAGATCCCACTTATTGACTGTTGGTCTTACAGTCTGCACCACTGGTGTTATATTTAGGAAGTGGTCGCTTGTGCCAATTCGTAGAAGTGTATTTCCTACTTTCTTTTCTATCAAGTTTAAAGTGGCTGGATTTATCTTGAGGTCTTTGATACACTTAGATTTCAGTTTTGTGCAAGGTGACAGGCTAGGATCTATTTGAAGATTTCTACACACTTCTATCCAGCTATGCCAACACTATTTGTTATATATACTATCTGTTTGATAGCCTCTTTGTCAAAGATCAGGTGTTCATAAGTTTTTGGGTTAATGTCTGGATCCTTAATTCTATTCCATTCATCCACAAGTCTGTTTTTATGCCAGTACCAGACTGTTTTTATTACTGTAGCTCTATAATATAACTTGAAGTCAGGGATGGTGAAGCCTCTTAAAGTTCTTTTGTTGAGCAAAATTGTCTTAAAAGTCCTGGCTTTCCTGTTATTCCAAATGAAATTGAGTATTGTTCTTTCAAGGTCCAAAAAAATACTGTGTTGGGATTTTGATGGGCAGTGTATTGAATCTGTAGATTGCCCTTGGTAGAATTGCCATTTTTACTATGTTGATCCTACCTATCCAGGAACATGGGAGAGCTTTCCATTTTCTGATATCCTCTTCAATTTCTTTCTTCAGTGATTTAAAATTTGTATCAAATAGGTTTGTTACTTCTTTGGTTATAGTTACTCCAAGGTATATAATACTAGTTGCAGCTAATATGAAGTGTAATGTTTCCCTTATTTCTTTTTCAGCACTTCTATCTTTAGTGTATAGAAGGGCTACTGATTTCTTTGACTTAATCTTGTATCCTGCTACATTGCTGAAGGTGTTGATCAACCGTAGCAGTCCATAGGAAGAATTTTGTGGGTCACTTATGTATACAATCATATCATCTGCAAATAGAGATAGCTTGAATTTTTTTCCAATTTGTATCCCCTTGATCTCTTTTCGTCCCCTTATTGCTTTAGCTAAAACTTCAAGAACTATATTGAATAGATAAGGGGAGAGAGGACATCCTTGTCTAGTTCCTGATTTTAGTGGGATTGCTTTGAGTTTTTCTCCATTAAGTTTGACACTGGTAGTTGGATTCTTGTAAAACGCCTTTATTATATTTAGGTATTCTCCCTGTATTCCTGATCTCTCCAGTGCTTTAATCATAAAGGAGTGTTGGATTTTGTCAAAGTCTTTTTCAGCATCTAAGGATATGATCATGTGGTTTTGTTCCTTTAGTTTCTTTATATGATGGATAACCTTTATAATTTTTCGTATGTAAAACCAGCCCTATATTTCTGGGATGAAGCCTACTTGGTCGTGGTGGATGATATTTTTTATACATTGTTGTATATGGTTTGCCAAAATTTTGTTGAGAATTTTTGAATCAATATTCATGAGGGAAATTGGTCTGTAATTCTCCTTCTTTGTTGTGTCTTTGAATGGCTTGGGTATTAGGGTAATTGTTGCCTCATAAAAGGAATTTGGCAATATTCCTTCAGTTTCTACTGTGTGAAATAGTTTGAGGAATAACGGTAGTAATTCTTCTTTGAATGTCTGGTAGAATTCGGCACTTAAACCATCTGGACCAGGGCTTTTATTTCTGGGGAGGCTTTTTATGACCGCTTCAATTTCCTTAAGGGTTATAGGCCTGTTTAGGTAATTAGTCTGATCTTCATTTAATTTTGGTAGATGGTACCTGTCTAAAAAGCTGTCCATTTCTTCTTGGTTTTCCATTTTTGTTTAATACAGATTTTCAAAGTATGATGTGATGATTCTCTGGATTTCCTTGGGGTCTGTTGTTATGTCCCCCTTTTCATTTCTGATTTTGTTGATGTGAACACTCTTTCTCTGTTTTTTGATAAGTTTGGCTAAGGGCTTATCTATCTTGTTAACTTTCTCAAAGAACCAACTCTTAGATTCATTGATTCTTTGTATTGTTCTTTTTGTTTCAATTGTATTGATTTCAGCTCTAAGTTTGATTATTTTCTGCTGTCTACTCCTTCTAGGTGAGTTCCCTTCTAATTGTTCTAACGCTTTTAGCTGAGCTGTTAGGTCTCTAGTGTGGGATTTCTCTAGGTTTTTCATGTAGGCTTCTAGCACTATGATATTTCCTCTTAAGACTGATTTCATTGTGTCCCACAAGGTTGGATACATTGTGGATTCATTTTCATTAAATTCTAGGAAGACTTTGATTTCTTTCTTAATTTCTTCCTTGACCCAGAGATGGTTCAGCTGAGTGATGTTTAGTTTCCATGAGTTGGTAGGATTTCTTTGATATTTGATGTTGTTGAACTCTAACTTTAGGCTCTGGTGGTCCCATATTTTACAAGGGATTATTTCCATTTTTTTGTATATGTTGATATTTGCTTTATGACCAATTATGTAGTCAATTTTGGAGAAAGTTCCATGAGGAGCTGAGAAATATGTATATTCCTTTGCATTTGGGTGGAAGCTTCTCTAGATATGTATTAAGTTTATTTGCATCATAACCTCTTTTAGACTCCTTATTTCTCTGTTGAGTCTCTGTCTGGTTCACCTATCCAGGGTTGAAAGTGGGGTATTGAAGTCTCCCACTATTAGGGTGTAGGAATTGATGTGGGATTCAAGCTTTAGCAGTGTTTCTTTTACATAAGTATATGCCCTTATTTAGGGGCATAAATATTCAGGATTCAAATCTCCTCTTGACCAATATTTCCTGTGATGAATAAGTAATGACTTTCTTGGTCACTATTAATTGTTTTTAGCTTAAAGTCTACTTTGTTAAGATTTTAGGATTGTAACCCCTGCTTGTTTCTTAGGACCATTTGACTGGAAAATCTTTTCTCAACCCTTTACTCTAAGTCTGTGTCTGTTATTGTGGTTGAGGTGTGTTTCTTGTAGGCAACAGAAGGATGGCTTCTGTTGTATCCATCTTGTTAGTGTTGATGTTTTATAGGAGAGTTGAGTCCATTGATATTAAGGGATATTAGTGACCATTGATTGATATTTCCCGCCATTTTTGGTGGTATCTTGTTTGTACTTTCTTTCTCTGGATTATTCTTCTGTGGAATTATTGATCGTTTTTTGTTTCATGGGTGCATCTGGGGTCCTTAGTTTGGAGTTTTCCCTCTAATGCACTCTGTAGCACTGGATTGGTAGATAGATATTGTTTCAGTCTGACTTTGTCATGAAATATCTTGTTTACTCCATCTTGTTGATTGATAATTTTGCAGAGTACAGTATTCTAGTTTGGCAGCCATGCTCTTTTAGCATCTGTATAACTTCTGACCAAGCCCTTCTAGCTTTCATCGTTTCCATTGAATAGTCAGGTGTTATTCTGATGGGTCTGCCTTTATAAATAAGTTGGCCCTTTTCTTTTGCAGTTCTTAAAATTTTTTCTTTGTTCTGTATGTTTTGTGGCTTGATTATAATGTGGTCACTGACTTTTTGGGGGGTCATATCTATTTGCTGTTCTGTAAGCTTGTTGTATCTTTATAGGCATTTCCTTCTTGAGGTTAGGGAAGTTTTCTTCTATGATTTTATTGAAAACATTATCTGTGCCTTTCAGCTGGTATTCTTCTCCTTCTTCTATTCCTATTATTCTGAATTTAGGTCTTTTCATGGTGTCCCAGATTTCTTGAAAATTTTGAGTTATGGCTTTTTTGGTTTTAGTATTTTCTTTGACTGATATATCTATTTGAGCTACTGAGTCTTCCACTTCAGAGATTCTATCTTCCATCTCTTGAACTTTGTTTGTTATGCTTGTATCTGTGGTTCCAGCTTTTTTCTTCAGCTTTTCTATTTCCATCTTTGCCTCATTTTGTGCCTTTTTTATTGCTTCTATTTCAGTTCTTAGTTCCTGGCATATTTCTTTCATTTTTTGGTTTACTTTTTCTTGGATTTCTTTCATAGATTTGTTTATCTCTTCCAATTTTTTGTTTGTATTTTCTTCTATTCTTTACGGCTATTTTTCATATCTTCTTTGAGAGCTTCGATGATCATCATAAAGGAATTTTTTGTGTTGCTTCCTTTTGTTTCCTCTTCATTGCTCAGTTCAGATCTTGTAGTTTTAGGATTTCTACTTTCTTCTGGAGTTACCTTGTTGTTCTTTATATTATTATGTAAATTTTTGCACTGGTGTCTGCCCATAGCTTCAGTGGTTCACGATTAAGTGGCTCCTGATCAGTTGTGGCACTCAGGCTTGTGCGTCTCCTGTCACCTCTGAATAAAAGGTCTGCTCAATCTCTGCCTCTGCTCTGGGCAGGGGACTGAATTTCAAGTCTTCAATCTTTCTCTGTTTGAGCAGTTGGAATCGGGGTGGCCATGCGAGTTCCCTTAGCATCAGCTGTGGGGATCCTGACAGCCAAAGTTTATCTCTGTCTGCTACAGAGTGTGTGGGTCATGCTCCACAGACAGCACCTGGTCCCGGAACTGGAACCCGACCAGAACACAATTTTCCCTGGCAGGGATTCAGGTGCTGGGGCCTGCTGAACCCACCTCTCCTTTGGGCGGAGTTTGAGTCTGCCTTTTAGAATCCTCAGTCCTTCTGTTTGCTCAGTTGAAGGTAGGTAGCTGTGCAAATTCCCTGAGCAGCAGCTGGGGGGACCGTGGCAGTCAGAGTTTATCTCTGTCTGCTACAGAGTGTGTGGGGACATGCTCTACAGACAGCACCTGGTCTCGGAACCCTCATATCTCTTTTTTAAAAACTTTGCTACATTCTTTTGTCATATTTTTCTATTATTCGATTTTGATAGTTTCTATTAAGTCATCTCTTATTTTATGCCCAGCATGCAATAGGTCATCTAAATAAGTTTAATGTATTTTATTCCTCAGTTTTAGTGTTCCTACTTGGTCCTGCAATTTTCTTTAAAATTATTATTGTTTTATTTTTATTTATTGTGTATATACATGAACACGTCATGCTGCACAACTTGCAGCAGTTACTTCTTTCCTTTTTTTCCATGTGTATCCTGGAGATCAAACTCAGTTTGTTGGGCTTTGGTCAAGTACTTTTATTGGCAGACCCATCTTGATGGCTCTTGTCCTGAAATTTTCTATCTGTTCACTTATTCCATTAATTTCCCCTATAAGTTCTCTAACAACTATTTTGATGTCCCTGTAGGAAAATGACAATATCTGGAGCATCAATTACACAGATCATATGGCCAAACATCTACTTCGCAAAGGAGATATTTTGTCATAGCTCTATACCCAAAATTCAAAGAATACATCTCTTCCACCAACTTAGCAAACTGGGATCCCAGCAAAAACACAACTATGAGAACTGAACTGAATATGACAGACTTGCAGATACAAATATCCTTAGGCAAGAACTGAAGGTTTGGCAGAAAAGCAACGAGGATCAGGGAGGGAGGAGAGCACTAACTGGCAAAGGTAAACACAGGCCTCAGACTCTGAAAATTAAGTATGAAAGTGTGAGTACTTAGAACACCAGAGAGACTATAGCTGTGGGTGGGCAAAGCACAGCCATAGAAACCAATTGAAGAACTGATCATTGGGCAGGTATAGGAACCTAACCTACCAAATAAGACATCATGATATAATTTACTTTGATTTAACATACAAACAAATGGCCATCTTCTTAACTTGGACAGTTAGCTGCAAAAGACAACTTAGTGGAAAATACATCATTTCCAAGAAAAATGACTGATAATATATTATTTTTATTTTTCTTAATTTTTGGTTTTGAATTTCTTGGGGGTTATCATTGAAAAAAGTCGGAGCAAGAACTCATCAGGGCAAGAACCTGGAGATAGAAGCTGATGCAGAAGCTATGATGTGGTACCAATAACTGGCCTGTTCTTCAAGGCTTATTCTATCTGCTTTTGTATAGTTCCCAAGACTACCAACCTAGGGATGGCACCATCAAAAATGGATTGAACTCTCTCACATCAATCACTAATTAAGAAAATGCTCTAGAAGCTTGCCTTATAGAGACATTTTCCTAAATGAGATTCCCTCTTCTCAAATTATTTTAGCTTGTATCAAATTGACTTAAAACTAGCCAGAACCTTTACCCACTTAGCCAGCTCCCTATCTGGAAACCTGTTTTGTTTTGTTTTTTATCAACTGAGAACACTTTGTAACTTACAGAACATTCTGCCAGTAAAAGCAGTCAATCTCTACTAGTTTTTGACTGGCCTCTATTGCTCAAAATAATTTTGAAATCAAAGCTGGAGCAATGACTCATCCATTAAGAGCATGTGTTGTTTTCAAAAAGACTTCGGCGAGGCTCCCAGCACTCATGTAATGACAATATACCATCTGTAACTCCATTGAGGGGATCCAACACATAGGGGATCTACTGTCCTCTCAGGCCCTGAACACACGGGCACAAAACCACAAATGCGGGCTAAATATCCACACACATAAAATAAAACAAATCTTTGAAACAATAATAATAATTTTGATTTTTCTCCACATTGTTACACAAGCAATAATATCTTCATGTTTGCTCAGTAATATTCCCCTGAGCCAAGTACATACATTATATGTTTCCTATTGTTTCTTAATATTAGTTAAGATCATGTGCCATTTTGTATTTTAATTAATGATTGTGTCTTAGCTTCAATAAATGTGCTTTTATAAATTCTTATTATCAGCACTTAGTCTACAGTATTTTCTGTTTCCTCTGAATATTGAACCACTTCTGGGTCAAGGAAGAAGTTAAGAAAGAAATCAAAAACTTTCTAGAATTTAATGAAAATGAATCCACAACATAAACAAAATTATTGGACACAATGAAAACACTGTTAAGACGAAAATTCATAGCACTATATCCTTATATGAAAAACCTATACAAATCTCACACAAGAGACTAAACTGCACAACTGAAGGCTTTAGAACAATTACAGGCAAACTCACCTAGAAGAAGTAAGATGGCAGAAAATAATCAAACTCGGGCCCGAAATAAATACAATAGAAACAAAGAGAACAATACAAAGATTCAATGAATCAAAGAGTTGGTTCTTTGAGAAAGTCAACAAGATAGATAAACGCCTATCCAAACTAACCAAAAAGCAGAAAGTATTCAAATTAACTTAATCAGAAATAAAAAGGAGGACATAAAAACAGACATCCAGGAAATCCAGAGAATTATCAGATCATACTTTGAAAATTTATACTCCACTAAAATGGAAAACCTAAAAGAAATAGAAAGCTTTCTGGACAGGTACCATTTACCAAAATTAAATCAAGATCAGATAAATGACCTAAACAGACCTGTAACCCCAAAGACAATTGAAGCTGTTATTAAGTCTCCCCTCAAAAAAAGCCCAGGTCCAGGTGGTTTCAGTGCAGAATTCTGCCAGACATTCAAAGAAGAACTAATACCAATACTCCTCAAAATGTTTCATAGAGTAGAAACTGAAGGAAAATTGCTAAACTCTTTTTATGAAGCCACAATCACCCTGATACCCAAGCCATTCAAAGATGCAACAAAGAAAGAGAATTACAGACAAATCTCCCTCATGAACATTGATGTAAAAATACTCAATAAAATTCTGGCAAACCGAATCCAACATTTAAAAAAACAAAACAAAACTCATCCACCACTACCAAGTAGGGTTCATCCCAGAGATGCAGTGAGGGTTCAACATATGAAAAGCTGTGAATGTCATTCATCATATAAATAAACTGAAAAAAACCCCACATGATCATCCCCTTAGATGTCAAAAAAGCCTTTGTCAAATTCCAACATTCCTTTATGATAAAAACATGGAGAGATCAGAAATACAGGGAAAATACCTAAATATAATAAACGTGGTACACAGCAAGCCAACAGCCAACATCAAACAAAATGGAAAAAAAATATTTGCAGATGGCATGATTATATACATAAGTGATCCACAAAATTCTACCAGAGAAGTCTTATAGCTGATAAACACCTTCAACAATGTAGCAGGGTACAAGATTAACTCAAAGAAATCAGTAGCCCACCTATATAATAAGGATAAAAGGGCTGAAAAAGAAATAAGAGAAACATCACCCTTTTTGATAGCTGCAAATAGCATTAAATATCTTGGTATAATTCTAACCAAAGAAATAGCAGATTTGTTTGACAAAATGTTTAAATCACTGAAGAAAAAAATTGAAGAGGATGCCAGAAAATGGAAAGACATCACATGTACCTGGATAGGTAGGATCAATAGAGTAAAATTGGCAATCTTACCAAAAGCAATCTACAGATTCAATGCACTGCCCATCAAAATTCCAACACAATATTTTACAGAACTTGAAAAAACAATACTCAACTTCATATGAAATAACAGAAAAACCAGGATTGCCAAAACAATCCTCTCAATAAAAGAACCTCAGGAGACATCATCATCTCTGACTTCAAATTATATTATAGAGCTACAGTAATAAAAACAGCCTGGTACAGGAATAAAAACTGATTTATGGATCAATGGAATTCAATTGAGGATCCAGGTACTAACCCAAAAACCTATGAATACTTGATCTTTGACAAAGCGGACCAAATTATTCAATGGAAAAAAGATAGTATCTTTAACAAATGGTGTTGGCATAGTTGGATGGTAGTGTATAGAAAAATGCAAATAGAACCAAGCCTATCACCCTGCACAAAACTCAAATCCAACTGGATCAAAAACCTCAACATAAACCCAGCCACACTGAACTTGATAGAAATGAAAGTGGGAAATACCCTCCAATGAATTGGCACTGGTGATCACTTCCTAAATATAACTCCAGTAGCACAGACACTAAGAACAATAATCAATAAGTGGGACCTCTTGAAACTGAGAAGCTTCTGTGTAGCCAAAGATACAGTCAATAAGACAAAACGACAGCCTACACAATGGGAAAAGATTTTCACCAATCCTACAAGTGACAGAGGGCTGATCTCTAAAATATATAGAGAACTCAAGAGACTATCCTCCTGAGCGAGGTATCACAAACCCAGAAAGATAAGCAGGGAATGTACTCACTCATTAGTGGGCTCAAACAAACAAACAAACAAGAAAAAAGCAAAGCATGCCCAAGCTGCAAACCACAACCACTGAACAGCTTGGGATCAGAAACATTTTGGACTGACTCCTTGGATCACACTGCCCCTAGAGGAACACCTGACTCAGTCTTGAGGTTGGGGGGAGAAAACTGGATCTGCCAGGAGTGGAGGTTGAACTAAGCAATATTGGGACAGTGGGATCTTAGGACCACCTGCCGTCTGCCCCGGGGGGGGGGATCGGGAGTTGTGGAGAAGAGAGAATGACCTGATGTGGTGGGAGGCGGAAGGGACCTTGAATAAGGATATACAAGGATAGAAAGTGTGACTTCTTTGTTTATAATAATAAAATAAAAAAAAGTTTTAAAAAATGAAATTTAACATTCAGAAAAAAAAAGAAGAAACTAGAGCCCAAAGCCTTAAATAACCCAATTAAAAAATGGGGTTCAGAATTAAAAAGGGACTTCTCAGCAGAAGAATTACAAATGGCTGAAAGGCACTTGGAAAAAGTGTTCATCATCTTTAGCTATCAGAGAAAGTAAATCAAAACAACTTTGAGATACCACCTGACACCTGTCAGAATGGCTAATTTTAAAGACACAAATGACAGCCTATGCTGGTGAGGTTGTGGAGCAAGGGGAACATTCCTCCATTGTTGGTAGGAGTGTAATCTTGTTCAGTCACTCTGGAATGCAGTATGGCGGTTTCTCAAAAAACTGGGAATCAATCTCCCCAAGGATCCAGCAATACCACTACGGCGCCTATACCCTAAAGATGTTCATTGGCACCCCAAAAGCATTAGCTCAACTATGTTCATTGCAGCATGATGTATAATAGCAAAAACCTGGAAACAATCTAGATGCCCCTCAACTGAAGAATGGATTAACAAGCTGTGGTACATCTACACAATGGAGTACTTCTCAGCAGTAAGAAAAAATGATATCCTAAAATTCACAGGCAAATGGATGAATTTGGAGAATATCCTCCTGAGCAAGCTATCACAAGCCCAGAAAGAGAAGCAGGGGATTACTCACTCATTGGTGGACTTTAAATAAGCAGCAAAGCACACCCAAGCTGCAAAACACAATCACTGAACAGCTTGGAATCTGAAACACCTTGGACAGGCACCTTGGTGCCCATTCTCTCCAGAGGAACACCTGACTCAGGCTTGATGTTGAGGTGAAGCAAGCAGATCTTCCTGGTGTGGATGCTGAACCTTGGGACCTCCTACCCTTGCTGGGGAGGAGATAAGGAGATGGGGAGAAGAGAGAGTGAGTGGCAGAGGTGGGAGGGGGAAGGGACCTTGAACAAGGAGATACATGGATAAAAAATGAGACTTTACTCAAAAATAAAAAAAAAAGAAAGTGACTTGAAAAAAGATAAAGAGGAAGGAGGACAGAGTAAAAAGAGACACCATCCAGCTGCCCAAGAATCAACATGTAACACTATCACAGGTAAGCCATGGGCCACGTGGTAAGACAGATTAATGAAAATGGGTTTAATTAAGATGAAACAGTTAGCTAGCAATGTGCCTCAGATATAGGCCAAACCACAAGAAATTAATATAAGCCTTTCTGTGATTATTTGAGACTAGAAGAAGTTCTGACCCTCTGGCCAGACAGTCCAGAAACCTAATTCTACAAATAGCACCTCAACGTGGGGTATGAACACCCACATAAAGCCTGAGAAAGCTTTAAAATGGCTCTAGAGCACAGAAATGGAACCAAAGGCAAGTTGTATCTCTGAAGTGGGTTGTAGGGCATGTGGACTTGAACTACAAAGTGGCTGTACCAAGGCAGGTTCCTGAAGTCTCACAGAAGACTCAGTGTAAGCAGCAAGCTGCATATGATCGATTTAATATTTCTGTTTATATTGATCAAAAAGGGAACAGAGTCAGAGGCTGTTTTTTGGTAGCAGCATTTTCTGAGACTGCTCCAGTGGGATTGGCTGGTGGCAAACAGAGGCGCATCTCCTTTAAGAGCGACTTCCTGACTCAGCATTAATGGTAAAAACTGTATGGCTCCTTTAAGAGCCCCTGCTGCCAAATACTCAGATGGAGTTCATGAGCAGTGGAGGTGCTCTACTTTATGATAGTGTGGACCCTAAGATTTCCTGGAGTTGAGGTAGTAAATAGTTCTAAAATATTTTATATTGCTTCCCAGAACTGTAAAGATAGTTGTGGCTCTGGTACTTCTGCCATGTTGAAAAGCCAAGTGAGGCAGAGCCACCAGTCAAAGCAGTGTTTTACAACCTAGCATTTTAAAAGCTCTTCTTTTTAGAAAATAATTAAGGATACACAATAACAGATTCAGATAGAGAAAACTTCTAAATAGGTTACAATGTGTGTGAAAAAGAATATATAGGCTAGGAGAGAAAAGAAAAAAGGTAGAGAAATTCCTTAAAAGAGAAATAGAGTAATAAAAATATAATAAGCCACATAAAGATGGAAAATACACAGAGTCTGGGTTACATTTCTTATTGTGTTTTCTTTTAATTTTTAAACTATTAATGGGCTAACTGCAGAAAGACATTTGATTGCAAAGACTGCTAAGCTAAACCAACATATATATTTTAAATGTATTTTGATTTTGAAATTTGGGCCTAAGGATATGTTGCTCTGGAACAGGTTATGCTTTTTTTCCCCATAGAACATGAGAACCTGCAGGTTGCTTCCAAGCTAATATTGTTTCATCAAAAAAAAAAAATCTGATGTAAAGAGATGGTCACAACAGCTTTAAGGCTGCCAATTAGGATGATCCAGCCTCAGGACTCCATGAGATTGCCAATATCCCTCAATCAGCAGGAAGTAGTAATAGAAATCTAAGCCCAAATTCCCAAAATATTGTTTATAAGTTTACTGTTTGTTTTCATTATAAACAATTAATGGTCATAATCCATCTTTTTCTTAAAAAGGGGAGGATATGATATATGAATGATTTAAAAGGATAGATTATTGAATTTACTTTAATCCAAAAATCAGCTGTTAATCTCAATATATTTTAATTTGGTATGGATTTTGATTTGTTTTACAAATTTAAGGTCAATTTTGTTATACTATATGTATATTTCTACTCTTGTTTAAGATATTATGTTTAGGGGCTAGAGAAATGGCTCAGTGGTTGGGAGCACCAACTGCTCTTCCAGAGGACCAAGGTTTGATTTCTAGTACGCACATGGCAGCTCACAACTGTCTGTAGTTCCAGTTCCCAGTTCCAGGCCAACATCAAGGCAAATAAATAAGTAAAAAAATATTATGTTTATGTAATTCCTTTAAAATTGTAATGCAGATTAAGTCATCTGTGATGACCAAACTTATAGTCATGTTAGTTAGGTTTTTGTAGGTATACAAAGATAGATATACTTCATTAGATAGGTACTCTTCAAACACTTCAACAACCTACAAAATATGGCATTACTTAGAACTGGACAGTGAGACAGATCTGTTCCTGGCAGCACAAATCTACTTCAAGAGAATGATGTGTAGCGGGAAATCAGGAACTATATATGTGAACGATTGCGCCATAGGACTGGAGACGAGTGGGGCATGGTTAACTGGAAAGGATTCCGGAAGTAGACTTTCGAGGGAGAGGACCAGGACAGGAAGCTGTCATTCTCTCGCGAGAGTTCCTGACCGGGTGCACAGTTCGGCCCAGCTGTGCGGGAGTTTGGACGAACAGTGTGGGGATGAGGAGTTTTCCTTAGAAAGGCTCTGGCGCACTGCAACCTTATCCTTTCATGTTCTCTGAAAACCGTCTCTGTTTTGTAAGTGATTTTCACAAAATAAACCCCATTTAAAACATATCCCATGGCGGGTTTTTACCGCGACAATTGGCACCTGAATGCGGGGCTAATTCCACAAACCCGCTGGGTTCCTCACCTGCCCACGGAGCCAGTCTGAACAACTTTGGTTACCAGCTGCTCACAAGCCTCCTGTTCGCAACCAGGAACGAATCTGTGTGCGGCAGACCTCCTGAGAGACGGATTGACCTGTTCTAGTGGAACATGCCTGGTAGGATTTGTTGAAAGATCTGAGAAAGACCCTCCCAGCTGAATCACCACCTCGTTTCCCGCACCATTGCTGCCGCTACTGATCACTACAGGAACATCTGCTGGCCGTAAGTTCTCATTACATCTGAGTATATTTTTTTCTTCCTTTTCTTTTCTACATATTTTTTTTCCTTTTTACAATGTCTTACCAGATAAATGTTCAGAATTTTTCTCACTTTGTCACAATGGTTATAGAGGATTATTTCCAGGATTATGCATTTGGAGGTTATCTACACCCAGGAGTCCTTTTGCTTTTTTGTGTGATAATATATTTCATACTTACCTATTTTAAGACATCTCAACATAGAGAGTATGGGGCTAAGATGTCTGCCATGGATGAACGTATTAAGACACTCCAGAAATTCATTGTTTCCATAGAAGAGAGGTCTACTTTGATCACAGAGGAATTTAGAGCCCATATTGATGAAAATTTTAGGAAATTGGATGAAAAATTTAAAAAAATGGATCAAAATTTTAGGATAATGGATGGAAACTCTAGGAAATTTGAACAGAAGATAGTAGAATGGATAGATGTGGAGACAGGGAGGATTTCCCATTCTATGAAATTGTTGGAGAGATCATTTATAGAAGACTATAAAACACTGGAAAAGACCATTACCACTAGGTTACAAGATTATGAGGCAACACCTGCTCAAGATTACCCAGAGCCCCCTCTTAAACAGTGCTACTGCAGAGAAGGTTCTTTACCTAGAGTGGTTACCATGAGGGGACTACCCCCCATCCCTCCAACTCTATTCCCAGTTGTGGCAGAGGCCAAAAAACCACAACCATGTGGAAGGGCTTCTGACAATGTGGCATACAATTATGAACCTATACCCATGAAGGATTTAAAACAAATAAAGGAAGCCATAGTGAACTATGGTGTACAATCATCTTTTGTGAGGCAATCCTTGAACTCATGGTCAGCACAGAATCGAATAATTCCTGATGACTGGAAGAATTTGGCAAACGCAGTGTTGAATGATGGCCAAAACTTCCAATGGAGGAATTGGTTTAGAGAAGAGGCTAAAGCCTTGGAATCTCAAGATCAAACTGGAAATGTTACGGTCTCCAAGGACCAAATCCTTGGGGAAGGCCAGTTTGCTGATTTATCAGTTCAGGCTACTTATGATGACCATGCTCTGTTGCTGTGTCGTACTGCCGCCTTAAATGCTTGGGAAAAGGTTTTGGACCCAGGACAGAGAATTGAGTCATATACCCAGATTAAACAAGGTCCAATGGAGCCTTATACAGACTTTTTATAGAGGTTGACTCAGGCTGTAAATAGAGC
>PVIH01020629.1:0-31823 GCA_004025045.1 Sigmodon hispidus
CGGGTCCTTTTCAAGTCTGGCCAGCCTGTGGGGTCACCTACAAAGCCCCAGTGCCTTTAGGATGGTGTCTTGTTGGGGGTGGTACCCCCTGTCTTCTTTGATGAACCCTTCAACAGTGCGAGCTTCTTAGGTAGGCTGGAGTTGGCCTTCATCACCACATCGTGCTCAATCTTCTTCCGGATCCCCACTTCCAGGCTCTGTGGGGGGACACAGAATAAGACTTCACTCTCTCTAGCATGAACATATGTGCACCAGACACATACCCTCCTTTTTGTTCTTAGAGAATGGCTCCAGATTCAAGCTCTCCTTGGCCTAATTTACCACTACAGACCTATGTGCAACCACGCTCGGGTCAAAAGACCACGTCCAGCAGCGGGACAAAAGGCCAAAGGATGGAAGGCAACGAGGATGGAGAAGTGAAGGACACGGCTTTTGCTGCGCAGGAAGCAGCCATGAAGGTTGAGAGGAGAGGAAGCAGTTTTGAGCACAGGCAGATGACTCAGAGGATAGAGTTGGCTAGGATCCAACCCTGAAGGTGATGGGGGTGGATTCTGGATGTGTGCTAAAGGGACTAGACTAAATAAGAGCGAGTGGAGTTCAAGTATGACCTGGGAAGGACTGTGGAAGAAACTCACTTAAGAACGTGAGGGTGGGATCCCACTGAACAGAATAGGCTGCTGGATAACCTGCCTAAAAATCTGGGGAGACAGAATGACCTGCTCAAGATTTAAACCAGACTGGAGCCTCTAATTTTCCTAAAAAACTTTTTTATTTATTTGCTTTGGTGTTTGCCTGGAACTGGAACTACAGACAGTTGTGAACTGCTATGTGGGTGCTGGGAATCGAACCCCGGTCCTCTGGAAGAGCAGTTGGTGCTCTTAACCCCTGAGCCATCTCTCCAGCCCCCCTAATTTTTTTATTTATATGTACAAAAGTATTTTGCTCACATGTAGTCTGTGCACCACATGCATACAGTGCCCGTAGAGAAGATGGCATTAAAGATCTCCTGGGACTGGAATTACAGAAGGTTCTGAGCTGCCTTTTGAGTGCTGGAAACTGAATCGAGATATGGAGTGTGTAAGTGTGGCCAGACCTGTTTCTTCTGGGGTCTGTGGGCAGGGACATATACCCCCACACATACATATAATGAAAATATATAGATTAGACCGGCCTTGAACTCAGAGATCAGCCTGCTTCTGCCCCAGAGCGCTGGAATCAAGGGCGTGCGCTCCCACGGCCGTCCCCAGCACTTGTGACCTCTGAAGACCAGCATTCAGCTCCCAGCACGGGCAGGCTGGCTCAAAATCCAGTCTTGGGGAATTGGACATCCTTTTCCGGCCTCCTCGGGCACCAGACACTCACTTGCTGCACACACACATAGACACAAGTCCGAGGCTATTTGCTGACACTCCCCTAACACACATCTGAGCCCTCAGAAGCTAAGTGCGAACACGGAAGGAGCCGGGAGTCCTCTGGCCGCTTCCATGCCGGGTCACCCGCCTTGCGCTCCGCTCACCTTCTTCAGCTTTTGCTGCTGCACGACGCGCGCCTTCTTGGGAGCGATGATTCGACCTACGGAGACCAGCCAGTGAGCCTGGGCCGCCCTCCCTGTCCCGCCGCCCTCCCCCGCCTGCCCACCCCGTTCCTCACCGCCTTTCCTCAGCCCTCGGCTCCGCTCGGCCGCAGCCGCAGCCGACGCTTTGCTTTTAGGTTTCTGCGCCTGGAACTTGCGTTGTCCCTGCGCCATGTTTCACCACACGCCGGAAAAGGCGGGGCCGCGTGCAGGAGAGCCGGAAGTCACGTCACTGGCTACGGTGAGACCGAAGACAGGACCCCGAGCGGCACACACGCTTAGAGGAACTGCTGTCCAAAAAATTCCAAGGAAAATTGTTACCATTTTTAGGCCCGAGACATTTGTGTATTATAAAACATGATGGTTTGTGATTTTTAAAATAAAAGGCTTGGGGTGAGGAAAGCAAGGAACTCACTTTTGGCGGAAAATTAAGAGTGCCAAAAAATCTTGAGTATCATTCGTGAGATGGCCCTGTGGGTAAAGATGCTTGCTGCCATGCCTAATAACTTGAGTTTGAGCCTTGGTGGTGGCGCATTCGCTTAATCTCGTCACTCAGAACTGACTCCTGCAGGTTGTTTTTGATTTTTTTAATCACATTCACCGACAAATAAACACATCACTAAAAAAATTCCTTGGGTTATTATGATACATTAATTTTGCAGCTGTGCTGAGGATGGCTCTCAGCCTCACATTGCAGAACAAAACCTATCATAGCATCAGCTGTTCATATATATATATGTATATTTGGGTTTTCAAGACAAGGCTTCTCTGTGTAGCCCTAGATATCCTGGAATTCACTCTGTAGACCAGGCTGGCCTCTAACTCAGAGATCCTCCTGCCTCTGAGCCTCCCAAGTGCTGGGATTAAAGGTGTGCACCACCACCACCTGGCTTCTTTTGGATATTAAAACATTTAAAATATATACTTGATGGCTAGAAACATCACTCAACAGGTAAGGTGCTTACTGTTAATGCATGAGGATCTGAGTCCCATCGCTAATGAGTGATGGTGCACATACCTGAAATCTCAATGCTGAGGCTGAAGACAAGAGAGTCCTTACAGCCTAGCTTAATTGTTGAGTTCCAGGTTCAGAGACCAACCCCCATTCCCAAACAAAACAAAACACCAAAGCAAAGCAGGTTGTAGTGGCTCATACCTTTGGCCCTTTGCTCAAGAGGCAGAGGCAGGTGGATCTCTGTGAGTTCCAGGCCAGCCAGGACATAGAAAACACATTTATCTTGTTATTGAACTTTGGTGTCCTCTTCTAGGGCACTTGTTCTTGCAGAGAGGACCTGGGTTCTGTTCCCAGCACTCATATGGCAGCTCAAGCCATCAAAAATTCTAGTTCCAAGGGGATCCAGTGTCCTTTTCTGGCTCAGAGAGCCCCTGAAACTTGCATGTAAAGCAAAACACATAAATAGCCAGTGGTGGTGGTGCAGTGGAGGTAGTGTCTGCCTTTAACCCCAAAGGAGGCAGAGACAGGTAGATCTCTGAGAATTAAAGCCCAGACTGGTCTACCAGTTCCAAGACAGCTAGGGCTACTTAGAGAAATGCTATCTTGAAAACCCAAACAAACAAACCAACAAATACTTTAAAGACAGCTCAGACTATCGTACATTAGTTTTCTATTTGTTCTTTTCAATCTGTAGCTTAGGGTAGCCCAAAACCCAAAGAAATCCTCCTGCCTTAGCCTCCCAGGAGCTGGGATTGATTATAGGTGTGTATTCCTACACCTGCCTTTGTACTCCAAGCATAGGCCAAAGAACGGAGCTGGAATGTGAACTTGGGCAGCGTTGTTGTGGATGCTGGGTCTCTGCAGAGCCTAGTAAAACCAGTCAGCTGCAGCAGTTGGAAGAGGGGGTGTGGGTGAGGATGAGCTTTTGGGTAGCCATTTGAGAACTTTATTATAAAACCAGAGGAACCAGGGCAGGTTGGGGAGAGTCAGCTAGTCATGTCTGGATACTATCTAGAGTCTATTCCTCTGAGAAGACGGGTGCACTTAGGGCTGCTCGGAGCTCCCCAGGGGCAAAGACACCCAGCTCAGTGATGATGCCACCGGTGATGAGTTCGTGGGGGGTGACATCAAAGGCAGGATTCCAAACCCGGATTCCTGCAGGGAGAGAGAGCACATAAGGTGTGGCTTTGGCTCTGAGAACTTCCTGGCTGGTGTTATCTGTCCCTACTACAGCAATTCATGGGGTCCTTGAATTGAGGATATTGAGAAAAGAGTCCTTGAGAATATGGGGGTTCACACATAACCAACAGTTTGTGACGGTGCAGGCAGCGAGGCTATTAACACAGTAACAGCTCTCACTGCTCAAGAAGGCCTCAGCCTCACAAACCCTACTCTTACCCGCTCCAAAGATTTTAACAACTTCAGAACCTACCCCAGGGCTTTTACACTGACTCAGATGTGGGTATGTTCTTTTGTTACATCTGTTTTTGGGGGTTCTGAGGATGGGGGAGAGAACGCTTTTTAAACTGAAAATCAATTTTAAAAAATGTAATTACTTCTTTAACCCAGGGTCATACATACAGCTTGGGCTAGCCTCAAATTTTCTATGTAGCCGAGGCTGGCTTTGAAGCCCTCGTCTTCTTGCCTCTACCTCCGAGGTTCACCGAATGTGCACCACCAGGACCAGCAAATTATTTGAAAATATCTCGTTTATTCTTTAAGGCTTTCTTACATATATACAATGTATTTTGATCGTTTTTCATTTTGTGTTGGGTGTTGAATCTCAGGCCTTGTACACTCTGGCCAGCACTCCATATCTGAGTTGCACCCTTGCTCCCTTTAAAGTGTTTAAGACAGAGTTAACGTTGTCTAGGCTAGGCGTGAACTGATAATCTTTTTGCCTCAGCCTCATGAACAGTCACCAGGCTCCAGTTTTCTTATTTTTTTTTTTTGACATTTTCTTTATAAATAAATAAATAAACAATAAATTTATAAATAAACAAGTTTTCCTTTCTTCAAGACAAAGCTTGTCTGGGTAACAGTTCTAGTTGCCCTGGAACTCACTCTGTAGATCAGGCTGACCTTGAACTCACAGAAATCAGTCAGTCTGCCTCTGTCTGCAGAGTGCTGGGATCAAAGGTGTGTCACCACCACCTGGCTCTCTGATTTTTGAAAAAGGGGCCTCATTATGTAGACTTTCCAGTGCTGGGAGCACAGGTATGTACCACCAGGAAGAGACTTGTCGGTTTTATGCTTTTCTGTTTGTTTTTGGTGTTTCAGACAGTGCTTCACTAGGCAGTCTACACTAGCCTGAAATTCACTTATACCACCTGGTCTTCAACTTGTGTGACTCTCCAGCCTGGGCTTATGGAGTGCTGGGATTACATGCTGCACAATAACATCTAACACTATTCTTTATGTATGTGTATCCACTCTTCATATAGGGGCCAACAGCCAACCTCGGAACCATTCAGCTTATTTTTGAGACAGTCTGAACCTGGGGCTGGCTGATTAGACTCAGCCAGCCAGAAGCTCCAAGGATCTGCCTTCCCTGTCTCCCCAGCACTAGGATTATAAACCTCAATCATAGCAGTTCACACCTTTACTCCCAACACTTGAAAGGCAGAGGCAGGTGGATTTCTGTGAGTTCAAGGTCATCCAGGTCTACGAATCCAGTTTAGAGCAGTCAAGGCTACCTGCACAGAGAAACCCTGTCTAATAAATAAATAAATTAACAAAAACAAAACAAAAAGAACACCTGTGTCACCACAGCTGTGGTCCTTTTTAAAAAGTTGGTTCTGGGAACCAAACTTAGGTCCCCATCCTAATGGTCTACCCACTGAGCCCCATCTCCAGCCACCCAGCACTATTTACAAAGTCTGACCTTGAATTTAACCTCTGTTGTCAGGATCCAGCTCAAGAGGAGCTTGAATAAGCAAAGTAGCTCACGCCACTGAAGCCCACAATACCCTGAGTGCCAAGCCCACACTTACCCTGTGCAGCAATCCTGACTCCATTCAAGTCAGTCAGCTCCTGGCTAGGGCGTTCCTCTATGACAATCTCCCTGCCAGTCTCCAGATGGAGGTCACAGGATGAGCTGGGGGCAGCCACGTAGAAGGGGATGCCGTGGTGCTTGGCGACAATGGCCAGCTGGTATGTGCCTATTTTGTTGGCTGTGTCTCCGTTGGCGACAACACGGTCGGCTCCCACGATCACAGCTGGATGGGGCCGGGAAGAGTTGGGAAGGTCACATACGTGGCTCTGGATGCCCACAGCACTACTCATCCCACTGTGCCCAGTCCACTGACCTGACACACCCTGGTGTACCATGGCAGCAGCTGCCATGCTGTCAGTAATGAGAGTGGCAGGAATCTGCTCATACACCAGCTCGAAGGCTGTCAGTCGGGCTCCCTGGTTGTAGGGCCGGGTCTCTGTGTAGAAAGTATGCTCCAATCGGCCCATTTCATGGAGAGAGCGGATCACACCTGCGGGGCATGCCAGCAGACAAGCAGGATGGCTCTGGAACTAGGGCTGCAGGTGCTGAGGCTAGTGCAGAGCACAGTATGGCTCTCAGCCTTTGCTGTAGCTACCTCCTGTGCCTGACACATTGTTCCCATCTGCTCAGATCACTTCTGCATCAACTTTCTGACACCCTGAGAAGCCTCAGTCTCACACAACAACCCCACCACCCTAATCTTTAGTCCCTGCCCTGTTCTTGTCATTTAGGATGTTTGTTATTGTTGAGTTGTTGAGATTGGGTATTGCTATGTGGCTTTGATTAAGACTTGAAATATGATCTTCTTGCCCCAGCTTATTCAATGCCTTTAACACCTTCTAATAATTATTTTCTTGGTTTTTTTTTTTTGTTTGTTTTGTTTTTTTGTGGTGGTGTGGATGAGTGGAGCCCATGGGACTACATTTGGGTGGCAGGTGCTCCACAGCTGCGAGTGAATGCTGGCTGATTCAAAGAATGGGGCATGTGAGCTTTGTTCGGAAGATCTGGGTTCCCAAGATGCAGTGCTAGACTTAAGCAGACAGGAGATCTTCCTGGACAACCAAGGGCCAGGAGGAACCTGCTGCTTTGACTCCCAAATCCCTACCTCCTGGTCACAACTTTCCCAGACTTATTCAGGGTATGTTGCTCTCTGCTCCCCAGTCCTCTGGGAGCCAACACTATGCCCCCCATTTAGGCATGTGTCTCAGGCTACGCCAGGCAGGTGATCCACGGAAGTTTCCAGTCTCATATAGTAGAACTTCTTCAATCCCCGGGGAAAATGAGGGATGGGTCCCAAGGTCATTGGTTGAAATTCTTGCACCCATACTTGCAAACAACTTCCCAAGTGCCCTGTACAGGAACTAATATGCTTGGGAAGTCAAAACAACCACAAACTAATATCCTGGCTGGAGAGATGGCTCAGTGGCTAAGAGCGCTAGCTGCTCTTGCAGAGGAGCTGAGTTTGGTTCTAAACATCCACATGGTGGCTCACATGTAACTCCAACTTCAGAGGACCCAGTCCCATCTTTTGTCTTCCCTGGGCACCAGGCACATGTGTGGGGCACATACATACAAGCAGGCAAAAACACTCATACATGTAAAAACAATATTTGAGAAAATAAAAACAAAATCAGTATTCACATTTCTGTGGCTGAAGTAGTTCTGGGGACTAAATCCTGGGCCTTGTTTTTTTTTAATATTTATTTTTATTTTATGTGAATTGGTGTTCTGCCTACATGCATAACTGTGTAAGGGTGTCAGATCTTGGAATTACAGGCAGTTGTTAGCTGTCATGTGGTTGCTGGGAATCGAACTCAGGTTCTGGAAGAACAGTCAGTGCTCTTAACTGCTGATTCTCTATCTCTCCAGCCCAATCCTGGACCCTGTTTATACTAAGCTAAGTATGTACTCTTTTAAATAACTTATTTATTTTTAATTATGTGTGTGTATATGCATGTGAGTATAGGTGCCCACGGAGGCCAGAAGACGGTGTTGGGTCCTGTACTGGTAGTTGAGTTGTTCAGTGTGGGTGCTGAGAACTGAACAGGTTTTTTTCTAAAGTAGCCCCCGCTAAGCATATACTCTGGCCACAGAACACCCCCAGCTTACGGTGCTCTGCCTTGCACCCAGAAAAGACACTCCCCTGCCCTGACAACTGACGGAGCCTCCTCACCTAGGGCTGTACCATAGCCAGCAGTGGCCAGAGCGCCAGTGTTACAGTGGGTCAGCACAGTCACCTTGCCACCCCTGGGGTTGCTGTGCTCCAGGAGGTGGCGAGCTCCCAAGTCCCCGATGTTCCGGTTATCTCTGAGGTCCTTCTCCAACATATCCTCGGCGAATCGGATCACTCTGGAGACAACAAGTGCTCTTAGCACTGTTGGAAAGAACCTAGCTAGCTGCTCTCCATTCCTCAAAGTTGTGGGGCTCTCCTGAGACATCCTCTGGGGACACACCGTCCACTCATTAAATCCGTGTTTGTGAGCCAGGTGCTGGGGGTGGAGCACAGCAGTAAACACAACAAAGCTCTCTGCCTTAGCGGTGATGACATTAGGGTGGGGAGGCAGCCAATTAACTGGTAAAACGAACGACAAGAAGGGACAAGGTGTGATTTCAGAAGGGAAGAGGGGAGCAAGAATCTGACAGGTTTGGCAGAACACTGAGAACGAAGTAGCATGACCGGAAGTGGGAAGGGAAAGAGAAACGTAGAGGGAAGGAGCCCAGAGCACACAAGACCTCACGGCAAAACCTAACAGAGCAGGTGCCATAAGGCTGGTGTGGTGCTGCTAAGGGGCGGAGTTCAAGGACCTGGGGAACACAAGGCGGGGATGGACTTCTAGTACTGCGGAGGGCTCCTGGACACGGCACATGCCTGCTTCCTGACATCTAGAGAAGGGAAAAAAGGGGACAGTACCTTTCCCGCACCGTCTCCTCGGTGGCACCCTCCCGCTCCGCCTCCTGGGCTGCCACGCGAGCCAGATCACGGGCGGCACGGGCCATGTTGACAGCAGTGGGCCTGGCGGCGACGAGGAGGTGCAGCTGGTCTTGCACAAAAGCCACCAGAGCGGTAAGCCCGGGCCCGCCGGCGCCTGCCCGCAGCTCCACCGCCAGGCTGAGGCAGCCTACCAGAGCGATGGCGGGGGCGCCGCGCACCTTCATGGCGCGGATGGCCTCCCTGGCCTGCTGCACCGAGCTCAGAGCCTCGTAGCGGCAGTGCTCAGGCAGCTGCAGCTGGTCGAGGATCTGCAAGGAGCCGGGCGAGTAGCGGATCGCTTCCAGTCGCATGGTGCCTGGCGCGTCCGGGCCACACAGCAGCCCGCAGAGGCTGAGGGCGGAGTCTCGGCGCCTGCGCATGCGTGGACGCAACTCCGCCTGTCCACTGATTACCTTCTTCCGGTGTCGCAGAGGAGGTCAGAATTGGGAGCGCCAAAGAGCTTCGTTGTAGGGCTATTTTTTGTCGAGAACTGTTCATCCGTTACTGAAGCGATAACTTGGCAGTCTCAGCTTTGCTCGTCCGTCTAGGGCTCACAGACACCCAGCGCGCTTAATCACTGATTCAAACGACCATCCTTGGACCACTTTCAGCCCCATTTTTAAAAAAATTATTTATTTCATGTGCATTGGTCATTTGTCTGCATGCATGTCTGTGTGAGGATGTTGGATCACTTGGAATTGGAATCACAGACAGTTGTAAGCTGCCATGTGGGCGTTGGGAATTGAACCTGGGTCCTCTGGAAGAACAGAGCCACTGAGCCAACTCTCCAGCCCTAGCCCCATTTTATTATTTATTTATTTTAAAAAAACAAGTACCATGAAGAACTTTTACTCTTAAGGATCGAAGAGATTGTTCGGTGTTTAAGAGGACAGAGTTCGATACCCAGGTAGCTTCACAGTTGCTTCTACCTCCAGTTACAGTTACTCTTCAGATATCAGCTGGGCAATGTACTCATACATGCAAACGCCTAATTAAAATCCCAGACTTTAATCTCACCACTTGGAAGACAGAGCTGTGAGTCTGAGTTCCCCCTAGAGTACATAATGAGTTCCAGGACAGCCAGGGATAGAGAAATCCTATCTAAACAAAAAAGTTCCCAGGGATTTTCTATGTATCTCGGGTTGACTGGACCATACCTTGTCTCTTCTGCTGGGGTGCCAGGATAAGGTATGTCCACCACTGGCTGGACCAGGGTGTTTTTGATGGGTGTTTCACAAGCACCACTACTGATTGAGTTACCATGAGCAGCTCATACCAGCCTATGGCATGCAGGCTGGATGTGCTATTATTTCTGTGGCTCCAGCAGCCTGGCCCTCCATCTTTCAGCCTTCCTATGTAGTCCCTGCCACCCCCACAGGAGGCCACCCCAGGCCATGGCCAGTCTTTTTCCAGTATCTCAAGCCGGTCATCCTGCTGTGTGGGACACTGCTGTCACATCGTGGCTACAGCAGCATCTGCTTAGTAGCGTGGAAGCGAAGGCAGAGCAGCTACTAGGCAACGTTAGCAAGCCAAGGCAAGGACAAAGGACAGGGCTTTAATGCAAAGGTGTCAGGGGTTACACCAAGGCACACATATCCTCACCAGAACTAAATAAATACTGATCTGTATGGGAACGTAAGTCTGTGGCTAGGCTGGCAGCAATGGGCCTGCAGTTTACAAGGTCTGGGCAAATCATGGCTTCTGGTTCCTAAAATTCTGATCCCCTTACTCGCTCTCTGAGTCTGAGTAGTCAGCCACCAGGGAGGCACCAGGATTGCTGGGGTGCAGCAGGTCCTCCTGGGAGGAGCCTAGGGGTAAGGCTTGGTCTCTACAGTTCCTCTTGGATTCTGCTGTCTTGCTGGTCCTAGGGCCCTCTGCTGTCTCTTGAGGTCTGTCCTGGGTGGTTCCTCGTGGCTCTCTTGGTTCTGCTGACAAGGAACTGTCTGTTGCACACTGAGGGCTCTCTAGAACTTCTCGAGACCTTCTCCTTACTATGCCCAGGTCCCCCACTGAGCCTGTGGTGCTGGGAGGAGGTCTGCGGCCCTGGCACAGCTTCTTCAGGACGTCACTAGCTTTGCTACTCAGATTACTGGGTCCCTGGGCTGAGGGGAACCAAGAGCGGTGGGTGATCTCTGTGCGCTTCAGTTTCTGTCTGTCCTCATAGGCTGTGGGGAGGAGGGGGGACTGTATAAGAATCTGAGGTCCAGGAGTGGAGTGCACACAACATACCCCAAGCCTTGAGCTTTCTTCCCACCACTGTAAGCAACAGGGCCCCTTAGGGACAGGCGCCCCAAACCCCACATGCAATCTCTGCCTCCCACTGACCTCCTGGCCCCGTGGTGCCACTCACAGTCCAAGGTGTGCAGCCTTAGCAGGGCGGCCAGCCTGCGATCATCCTCTGACTCTGGCACGAGAGGGATAGCTAGGCTGGCCTTTGCCTGTAGTGCCTGGTCCTTCTCCTCCTCCTCCAGCATGGCTTTCTTCTTTTCCTGTGGGTAGGTATGACACACAGGGAGGGACATCAGAACCCTGCCTCCCTGACAGCCATAGGTCTCACTCTAGGGTCTGTTTCTCCCTTGACGCTGAAGCAAGGGAAGGGCCCATACACAACCTGTGATGCAAAAATGGACCCAAGTGTAGGGGTTTAGGTATGTGTCCTGCATTCAGGCCCTCATGCATTCATCAAAGATGGCCACATGCTACAACACTACACTTTACCAATGGGCTGCAGGTGTGACCCACTAGATAAAGCCCGTAAGATATGATAAAGAAGGTATGGTGGCCCATGCCTGTGATCCCAGCACTTGGGAGGTCCAGGCAAGGGACAGGAAATTTAAGGCCACTTAAAGCTGAACCATACTGCCAATTCGAAGTCCTAGAATTTATCTACTCTCCCTCTTTTTGGAAAGGGGGTCAAGGTCTCCTGTAACCCAGATGGACCTGAAACTTGAAGTAGTTCCTGAGCATTGTGGTTAAAGCAAGAGCTACCAGGCCCAGCTTTCTGTTGTTGTGGTTAGTCTCCAATTCCCGGGCTTTTGTGAACCTCCCACTTCAGTCCCAAGTGGCTGGAGCCACAGATAGCTATCATTCTATCAGTTTGTAGATGCCTCAACACTAGACTTCCAGTTTGTATGGCAGGGAATAATACATCTTTAGTATATCAACTTCTCAGTCTGGGGTATAATGTAAGCTGTCTTTCTGTATGCTGTGAATATACTTTGTTACTATTTGTTAATAAAGAGGCTGTTTTGGCCTTTGGCAAGGCAGGTTAGAGGCAGGCAGGAAATCCAAGCAGAGATAAAGATGAAGAAGGGTAGAGTCAGGGAGATGCTGCAGGCTGCCACCCAGAAGTCAAGATGTAATGGAACACGAGTAAGGCCACGGTGCCACATGGCAATACATAGATTAATTTAATAAAAGTGGGTTAAGTTGTAAGAGCTAGTTGGTAATGAGCCTGAGCCATAGACTAAACAGTCTGTAATTAATATAAGCCTTTGTCTGACTATTTGGGGCTAAGCAGCTGTGGCCCAGCTTGGGGCTGGGCCAGGCCAGAAACTTCTGACTACAGGGTATGTTTATTATAACAGCAAGGAGAGATCAGGCAAAAGCAGAATTCTGTGCCACACACACGGAGCCTGGGGCTCAGAGGAGAATGGCCAGCTTGCAAGTGTGGACAAAGGTCTGAACCATGGTCTCCCAGCTCTGAGTCTGCTGATGTGAACTGTGGGGCTCCCTCACCCGGAAGTGCCTGCGTAGCATGCTGTTCAGAGCGAAGTCATCCTTCCAGGCATTCTGTGCCTCCTGGATGTGGCCAAGTGTAGGGAGGGCCTTCTTCAGTGTGCTGCGGTCAGCCTCGCCATGCTCCAGGCGGAACATGGCGTCAGTCTCCAGTTTCTCCTTCTTTTCATGTTCTGCAAGGACCATGTAAGCATGACTCTGGGGAAAGGGCCTGGGGCCATCTGGGGTGGGCAAGCAGATGGTGCTCACCTGTGGTCAGCACCTGCTCATTGTCTTCCATATCCCAACGCTCCTCCTTGCGACTAGCACCACTCACAATGACATAGTCGCAGTTGGCAGGGTCTGTTTGCATTTCGATGTAGTTGACACAGAGATGGCATTTCATCCGGAACCTGGAGAGAAACTGAAGTTAGGATGCAATGACCCTACCCTGAGACTCCAGAACCACTGCCCACTTTCTTTGGTGTGCCAAACTCTTCAAGAACTTACTTAGTACCCACTGCACCCAGGTCCAATCTGGGAGAACCCTGAGAAGACACCCAGGCTTGCATCCAGATAGAGTAGCCAAGAAACTGAAGGGGTCTAGGTGTTCAAAGTACAGGGCCTTCTCAGCATGTCCAGTGTGACAAAAAAGTCAACATTTAGTGCAGGATGTGGTGTATCCACTTGTGATCCCAAAATTCTCTAAGCTATACAGTAAGACTGTCTCTGCCTACAATCAACTGCCTATACTAAAGCTGGCTCTTTCTTTCATTTGCTCATTCCTTACCTACCTATCCACCCACCCACTCATCTGTCCACCTACTCACCTACCCATTCATTTATCCATCTACATACTAACCCACCCATCCATTTATCTGCCCATTGGTCCATCTATGTACTCATCTATAGGTCCATCCACTCAGCAGCCATTCACCCATTTATCCATCCTCTACTACCTAATCACTCTCCCACTCAACTAGTCACCCACAGGGCATTCTCCCACCCTCCCTTCTATTGGCTATTCTATGCCAGGCTGATGCCAGCAGCTGGGGATGTTGCTAGTCAGTGAACAGCTGGGGATGTTGCTAGTCAGTGAATAAGACAGCCTGCTCTAGGAGGGGCTGAAGTTCCTGAGATGAGCATGTGCCAATAAGGAGAGTTTGCTTTAGAAAAGGTCCCTTTGCAGGTAGTGTTTGAGTGGCACAGGGATGGGTCCATCTATCTTCCATAGAAGAGTCTTGTGTGTGGAGGGAGCTTTCACTGGGGAAGGCAGGAGCCTGAAGGGATGGAGAAGGGAAGGACAAGCCTTGATCGACAGACAGGCCAAGAACAGACAGTTATATAGAGAACGGCTCTAGATGACAAATTCCCTTCCCCTTCTTCTACAGACCCTTTAACCTGTGATGCCACACCTGTCCTTAAGGTGCTACCACATGCTCCTACCTGTAGATTGGAGTTGTGTAGTAATTGCCGACCTTCTTCTTTTCTGCATTGTACCGTACACCTGAGAGGGTGAGAAGAAAGAGGCTGGGACCCAGGCACCTGCAACAGCTTCTCTCCGGGTGGGGACAAGCTGCGATTGCCCGGGAGGGCAGGTGCCCTGGAAGGCAGGGCACAGAAAGTCAAGATAGGAAAGAATGAAGTTTGGCGGGCACTGGAGTATCCGAGCCATCGGGAGGTGTGGACTGGATCAGGAAGGCCCAGGTGCCAATCCTGCTTTCACTGTGTATCCCTAAGCAAGGTGCCTCATCCCTCTGGCCTCAGTTTCCCATCTAGTCAACAGAGATGATAGCAATCCTGAGCACACAGGACTCTGGGAACAAATGTCAATGGAGAGCTGGATGTGGGGTACATGTGAGACTCTAGCACTTGGGAGGCAGAGGCAAGGTGAAGTTTGCCTGGGTGACATAGCCAAACCCTGTGGCAAGTGAGTAAATACAGACTACCCGAGGGAGTGTAGACTTAATTTCCAACACTCATTTCCCAAATGTCCATTTTTCCTGGAAAGTGATGCAGTCTTGCTTTCTGACCAGAGGGAGAGTCTGACAGAACAATTGGGCCTGGTGCTGTAGAGGGCATGACCTGGCTCTTTCCCTCTCTGCTTTAGTTTTGGCTGGAGGGTGGTCATGAGGTGTCTGGGGACAGGATTCAGGGTCTTAGACATGCCCTGGGCCCACTGTCCGTACCCAAAGTCTGGGTGCCCGTGGGGCTCTCTCAGCATTGTGCATCTGGCTGCCACCCCTACTCCCTAGCTCCTAGATAGCGCAAGGCAGTCCTTGACAGGACAATGTCTCTGCCCCAAAGCCTACCATACCAACATCTGTTCTTGCTTTTTTTTTTTTTTGCCCTGGTGCTGGATCCAAAGAAAATCCCTGCCCTGCCCTTACCTAGTGGTAGGTCCTAAGACCCTGCTACCTGCAGAGGGGTCCTACCCCTGCCTAGGATGAGCAGTTTCAAAAAATGGTCAATGGCAGGCCTTGCTGGGCCGAGTAAAGGTTTTTATAAAATGAGGCCTCCACAAGGTACAAGGGCTCTTGGGTAGCTGAACAGGGCATGGCTCCTGGAGGGGTGCCCCATATACCCCATGCCATGTGGCTCTCATTCATTTTTTTTTTTTTTGGTAGTTGTTTTTGAGACAGGGTTTCTCTGTATAATAGCCCTGGAACTCACTCTGTAGACCAGGCTGGCTTTGAACTCAGCGATCTGCCTGCTTCTGGCTCCCGAATGCTGGGATTAAAGGCATGTGCTGCCACTTCCTGGCTTTATTTGTTCTATGATGAACCAATCATCCATCTGTCATTATCATCTTTTCTCTTTCATTCATCTATGCATGTATTATATTATCAAGCTGAAGCCAAGGTCTTGCACGTGCCCGACAAACATTCTGCCACAGATCATACCCACCCCTTACTTTCCCGAGACAGTGCTTCACTATGTAGTTCAGGCTAGCCTCTAACTCACCATTCTCCTATCTCAGCTTCTCCCACACTAAAATAACATGTGCTGGCCACCAACCTGGTTGTAGTATTTTATAATAAATCAGTAAATATATTTCCTTCAGTTCTACCTGATGTTTCAGAGGGTTGTGGAATTCGAAGCAATATCCACTGGTCAGTCTCCCAGGAAAAGCGATCAGGGCTGGTGACGACCCTGAGGAGTACCTGTTGGGGTGGTCTTGGGAACCCTCAGGGGGATCTGATGGGACTATGAGGCAGAGCCTGACAAAACTGAGTCAAAACAATAGACTCCTTGACTGGTTCTGGCTGCTAGAGAACTGCTTGGTGTGGGGACAATCATCATCATCAGGAAGCAGGATGGATAGTGCATGTGTGACCTTCTGTGGTTGTTCTGACTAACTTTACATCACCTTGGCACAAGCTAGAGCTATCAGAGGAGGGAACCGCCAACTGAGAAAATCCCTCGTAAGACCCAGCTGTAAGGCATCTTCTCAATTAGTGTTTGGTTGGGGAGGGCAAAGCCCATGGTAGGTGGAGCCATCCTGGGCTGGTGATCCTGGGTTCCATAAGAAAGCAGCCATGAGGAGCAAGTTAGTAAACAGCACCTCTCCAGGCCTCTGTCAGCTCCTGACTTCATTGATGCTTCTGATGAAGAACTGTTATGTAGACCTGTGGGGGAGACATCCTTCCCTCCCGCTTTGGTCATGATGTTTCATCACAACAATAGTAGCCCTTCATTAAGACAGTGGTGTATGGTTAACAAAGAAAGCTCTGAATCCAGATGTGGAGTGGCAAGCCCTCACTGGGTGAAGGAGTTTGCTGCCAAACTGGCCAACCTGAGTTCAGTCACTGGAAAACAACACAGCGGAAGGAGAGAGCTGACACCCACAAGTAGTCATCTGACTTGCAGTTTCATCACACGCACGCACACACTCGAGCACACTCTCTAAATAAATCAAATGAAATGAAAAGATGGGATGGTGAGGACTGCGGTAGTGTGAGAACAAAGAGAAACTGAGGCATTTGTTTCACATCCCAGAGGTGGAGCTGGAAGTCAGGAGGGTAATCCTGCCCAGCATCGTGCTGCTGAGCCAGTGGGATGGGAACAGGTGTGTGTCCTGCCCTCTGTACAGAACACACACTGCAAGAAGCACTTTAGATGTATAGGGGTGGGCCTCACAAGCGCCATTTTACAGATGGGGAAACTGAGACATACGAAGTCCAGTCGGAGGGCATTGGTCACCTCTTAGTGACTGGCAGGGACAGGTTCTGGATCCTAGGCCCAAGCCTTCTCACTGTTCTTTAGCTTAGATACCTGCCACCTTTAATTTGGCCTTGGGTTGACAGTATCTCCGGTGTCTCTTGGCACCTGGCACAGAGAGCTGAAGAGGCGGGCAGGGCACAGCTGGCTCAGTGAACTCACCCATGCCGATGTGGTTCTTGCAGCCATCGCACCAGATGTTGTACGGCATTTCAAATCTAAGGAAAAGGTAAGAATTTTCATTGTTCTTCCTTCTTGAAAAGCTTTTCCTTCCATTTACTTTCTCTATCATATTTGTGCAGTCAGAAGACAATGCTCATAGCTGGCTCTTTCCTTCCGCTATGTGGGTTCTCGGGACTGGATTCAGGTATCTCACTAGGCAACCAATGCCTTCACCCACTGAGCCACTGCTGCTGCCATTTTTAAAAAATATATTTATTATGTATACAGTATATAGAAGAGGGTACCAGATCTCATTATAGATGGTTGTCAGCCACCATGTGGATGCTGGGAATTGAACTCAGGACCTCAGGAAGAACAGTCAGTGTTCTTAACCTCTGAGCCATCTCTCCAGCCCCCTCTTTTTTTTTCTTAAGACATATTCCGAGGGCTGGAGAGTTGGCTCAGTGGTTAAGAACATTATCTGTTCTTACAGAGGACCCAGGTTCAATTCCAAGCACCCACATGGCAGCTCACAACTGACTGTAATTCCAGTTCCAAGGGATCCGACACCCTCACACAGACATGCATGCAGACAAAACACCAATGCACATGAAATAAATAAATTAAAAAAAAGACATATTCCAGCTATGCTACCCAGGCTGTTCTTGAACTCTTGGTCCCAAGTGATCCTCCCGCCTCAGGCGTTCTACTATCTGGGAGGCCCTGGCTGACTACTCTGCCTTCTGGGATCATGTCTTTGTGCATCACTCTGTGGCTTGGTCCATGCAGAGGAAGAGTCTGGCCCCAGCCCTAGAATCAGGATCCACATCGGGTAATTGAAGGGAAAGAAGAGACAAGTGTGACATGTCTGGATCTTGGCCTTACGAGTCCTGGCACTTTGGTCAGTCTTTCGGAGCCTTGATACTGCTGGTTTGTTGGGAGAAGACAAACCTTCTGTGGAACAGTCTATCTACACAGGTCAAGGCTCACTGTACCAGTTGGCTTCCAGCTACTAAGACCTCACCAATGAAGGAAGAAGACAAATCAGGCCCTTCTAAACCCAGAAGAGGCACCCAGACTTGTTACAATAACAAATACATACTGGTTTGTTATGCAGCAATAGCTGGCTGACGCAATGTTTTCCTGCTTTATGAATTTGAGCCTTGCAGCCCTGGGCCAGTCAATCAGGGGACATGAGACTGATGCAAGGTGGAGGTCTTAGGAGAGGGGGTGGGGATTTTCTTACCGGATGACAAGGATGCCTTGTGACAGCTTCCGAGCCCGTTCTCGAAGGGGGTGGCTGTTGTGGTATCGGTTGAGAGAGCCATGCTGTGTGAAAAGGATGAGCGAAGGTAAGTAATACCAAGCTGGGGGACAAGTGCCTCCCTTGGTAGAAGGGGCTTCAGTCTTACATCCTATAAGCAACATGGGAAGTGTTGGTACATAGCTTAGAACCAGGGACACAGCTGTCCTTGGTATCTAAAGGAAGCAATTTCAAGAGGCCCTGAGACCCTGGAGTCTATAGAAGGGCTTTCTATTGGATGGCATGGTAACTGGGTAGGGCCGACACTTGGTCCTGAGGCTGTGGAGGCTGTGGGAAGCTGCTTACCTTCTCAGGGTTGAAGTCCGGGGGGTAGTACTTGTTTTGGCCTTTCCTTTCACCCTGGAAACAGAGGGGAAGCATGAATCACAGAGGACAGTGCAAGGACCCGGGGACATGCTGAAGTTCCATTCAGTATCTGATATACAGAGGCAGCTTGGCTGGAAAGCCAGTTGTTACAGCTTTGGGAAATTCCTCGGTGTTTCACGTAACCCAGCTGGTATAAACTTGTTATGTAGCTGAGACTGACCTTCATCTCGCAAGGCTGGTATTATGGACGTGTACCATGACTCATTTATGGAATGCTGGGGATGGAATCCAGACCTTATGCTATGAACTACTCTCCCAACTGAGTTACACCCCATTTCTACTTTTTTTTAAAAATATAGAATCTCACTTCATAGCTCAGGCTGGCCTTGAACTCAAAGCAATCCTCCTGCCTCAGCATCCTGAGAGCTGGTATTACAGGGGTGTGTCACCATGCTTCACTAGTATTTTTCTTAGGCCACCTATGAAATACCTTTAAAGACACTTTACCCCAAGCCACTCTGACATGGAGGCTGTGCTGGCTTAGTCAGGTTTCCAGACAACAGGGGCTTAAAGCCCAGGACTTGTTCTTCACAGTCGAACACTTTAAACAGCTATCAGGGAGGAATAGCTGATCAGAATGCCTACCAGCTGAGTAGTGTTACCTATAATACCCCACTCCATACCAGACTTCCCACATTCTCCCCCCAGAGTCTAGACCAATGGTTCTCAACCTTCCCACTGCCGCCATGTAGCTGAGGCTGGCCCGTGTAGTCTTTACCCCTCCCTCAATCCAGGAAACTTCTCACTGCAACAGACAGAAAGCACTACAGAAAACCACAGCCAAACAGTATGCAGAGCTGTGGGGCCGTCCCAGTGGGTACGTCCACAAAATATTCCCAAGAGCTGTGGGACCCGTCCCAGTGGGTACGCCCACAAAACACTCCCACACCTCAGGCTCAGGGGACACTGTGGAAGAGGAACAGGAAGACTGTAAGAGCCAAAGGATCAGTGACTTTGCTGTGAGACTGTATCTCTTAGTAGCATCTCCTAGTAACCTGTAAAGTCTCAAAAACATAATCACCCAAATGTGAGCTGAACCAATAAACATGCTCAAGCTGGTAGAGACCACGAGGCCTCAACCCTACACCAAGAACCACAGGTAACAGAGGAAGGCTGGGCACAGGAGAGGTAGTGCTCCCCAAGGAGGAACACACCAGGGGGCTGTCAGTCAAGGGTCAGCCCTGAAAACATGCACACGTGTGACATTACATGAACTCAACAGATTATAGTTGGGAACAGACATGTATATACAAATGCATATACACATGCAAGAGAGAGTAATAAAAACAAGAGCAAAGAGGGCTACATGAGGGAATTTGGAGAAAGGGAGGAAAGAAATGTAATTAAAATATAATCTCAAAAATAAACAACAACGTGGGGCTGGAGAGAGCTCAATGGTTAAGAGCACTGGCTGTTCTTCCAGAGGTCCATGCCCAGCACGCACATGGTGGCTCACAACCATCTGTAATGAGATCTGGTACCCTATTCAGGCATACAGGCAGAATACTGTAAATATAATAAGTAAATAGTCATGAGGCCAGCCCCGCCTTGGAGGCATCATGCTGAGTGTAAAACCTGACAGGACAGCGCACAGGCTCGTAGCAGGGAGATTTAGAGACGAGAGGCATGATGAGGAGGGAGCACAAAGAGGGACCACTCAGGGAGAAGGTGTAGGCCATCACGCCTAAGGACCTGAACTGGAAACCTGTCACACTCATGGTGGAAGGAGACCCTGCTCCACCAAGTTGACCACCACATGCATGTGCACACATCTGTTTTTAAAAGAGTGACTGTCAGCTCAGCAGTCAGCAGGCCAGGGCCTCCTTTTCAGAGGCTGACAGTCTCCTAGAACTACACTGAAGGATTGGGCAGGACCCTCACACACTTCACAGCAGCAGAGAGCCTGCCCAGCAGGAGGCCCAGCTTCCATCCCCAGCTCTGCAGCAATGAGGCCAAATCCCAGCGCTTAGATATGATCTCTGAGGGAGAGGCGTCAGGGGTTTAAGATCATCCTCAGCTAAATGACATCAGAAAGGAAGCGGGCAGGGATGGAACAGATCTAGAGAGAGAGGACTTTCTGGGTGGTAGTTTGAGGGTACAACAATCAACAGCTATCACACAAGAGTCTGGGCGGGGCAGGGCTGCCTGGAGGCTGTGTCGGCACCTAGCAGGAACCCATCAGGCTTGGGAATTTTCTACTCACCATCTTTGGAGCTGCCTACAGGTCCTCACTAACAAGGCTGTAACTGAGAATGTGGCCTGGTCAATGCATGCAGTGGTGGAGTGGACCCTCCTGTGGAGTCGCAGAGGCCACAAGCTTCCCTGTAAAGACGTGGCTGTGTGGCAGTCAGGCTTGGCTCTTCCTATTTCTTGAAGCTCACAGTGGTTGAGTGTGACCTGGCATGGAGTCTCCACAGGGTACAGGAGCATCCAAGCACAGCCTGGAGTGAGGGAGAGAGGGAGACGGAGAGACAGTTAAGAGAACCATGTGGCTCCAGACTCTATGCTGGGGTACCAAGCAGGGATGGTGGTCTGTGTTCTGCCCTGTCCTCAATTCCTATTGCCTACCCCACTCCTGATGCAGAAGCTGCAAGGGGCTCCTTTTAAATTTGCATCTTAAAAACTTATTGATTGATTGTGTGTGTGTGTGTGTGTGTGTGTGTGTGTGTGTGTGTGTGTGTGTGTATGGCAAACTAAGTATGTGAAGGTTGGGCTGGAGAGACAGCTCAGAGGTTAAGAGCACAGACTGTTCTTCCCGAAATTATGAGTTCAATTCCCAGTAACCACATGGTGGCTCACAACCACCTGGTGCTTTCCTCTGGCCTGTGGGCGTGCATGCAGGCACAACACTGTATACATAATACTTAACAAATAAGTAGAATCTTTGGGGGAAAAAGCATGTAAAGGTCAGAAGATCAACTTGTAGGAGTCAGCTCTCTCTTTTCCCCACTTTAATTTTTCATCAGAGTCAGGTTAGAGGATTAGTGCAAAGTCAATGAACAGTCTCACCAGCAGGGTCACTTACAATATGTACTACTACCATGTCACGAACCCCTGGCCCAGAAGCTCCCAGTCTAGTTTATAATCAAGCCTACAGGCCTACTGCCTCAGCCTTTGCTCTCTGAGGTCACTCACCTCTCTCCTCTCTGTTCTGGCCAAGCTGATTTCCTGGCTGTCTGCAGAGGCCAGGCAACTGACTGCTCCTTGACTACCGGGATAGACTCAGTCTCATAAAGGCTAACACAGCACTCTGTCACCGGGCTCCACCTCCCTGCCCCTCAGCACTGGGCTGTAGCCCTAGGTCCAAAGATGTAGTTTTTGTTTTTCTTGAATACCAGAGGCCTCATCCAATCACTCCCAATCTAAAGTCACTTTCTGGAGCCAGGTGTAATTTTTTCTTTCAAGACAGGGTTCCTCTGTCCTGGAACCTGTTCTGTAAACCAAGCTGGTCTTGAACTCAGAGATTTGCCACCTCTGCCTCCCAAGTGCTAGGATCACTGGTGCGCATCACTACTGCTCAGCTTGAGAATTTTTTAAATTGTGTTCGTGTTATGTGTGAGTGTGTGCATGTGTGCACATCCACAGAGTCTAGGAGAGAATGTCAGATCCCCTGGAGCAGTGAGTCACCTGACATGGGCTCTGGGAAATGAACTCAGAGCTTTCAAAGAAGCAGTAAGCATCTTAATGCTGAGCCATCCTCCCAGCACTAAGTTAAAGAAGCCTTGTGTGTGTGCAGATCAGAGGACAACTTGGAGGAGGTAGCTCTCTCCTTCTCCATGCGGGGCCAGAGATGGAACAGAACACAGGTTGTCAGGCTTGGCAGCAAGTGTCCTCGCCTACTGAGCCATATTGCTGCCCCCTCACCCAAACACTTTAGATGACCACGTACCTAAGTGCCCGCCTAGGCTTGGGGTCAGCTACCTGGGTCTAACCTTCCTGGCGCTCCCACTTCTTCACCTGTTGGGAGGAAATAAGGTCCAGGGCATGACAGCACATGCCTCATGAACTCAGGGGGCAGAACCAGGGGTACAGTTTGAATTCCAGGCTAATCTGATCCATACAGCAAAACCAGACCAGACAAAACTATACAGTGAGACCCTATCTCAAAAGCAAAAACAAACAAAAAAATAGTGGTACTGTCAGGAGTGACATTGAGGCTTGCTATAATGAAGTTAGTGTATGGGGACTGCCAGTAATGTAGACATCTAGCTTGTGAATCGGTGTGTGCCTGAGATCTGCTTTAGAATGTTTACCATGTATGTTTGGGAGACATGCCCCTCTATGTAGTCCAGGCTAGCCCTGTACTTCAGATCCCCTGGCCTCCACTTCCAAAGCCTAAAGATGGATAATCACTATAGGGAGTACCACAGCTAGGTTACATACAGGCTACTCAGGTGTATGTATAGGGATGAAGTATCAGAACCAAGATTCATTCCTGACCTCACCTGCCTGAGCAAATGACAGCCTATCAGTCTCTGCTGTTTCCTAGCTGCCTGACTCCGGGTCAGCTGCTACCTCTGAGCCTCCTTCTTCATGTGAAAGAAGTAGTTTTCTAAAGGTTGGAGCTGCCAAGGCTTCAGTTGTTGTGGCAGGTGTTAAGCACTGAGAAGAGCGAGCATCGGACAAAGAAAAATGATTTCAGCTCATTCTCCTACCTACTAACAATTTAAATTATTCTTAGATTATGTGTATGTGTGTTTATGCACGAGTGAAAGTACTCGAGAGGTTAGAGGGATGGATTCCCTGAAGGTACAAGCAGCTGTGAGCTCTGAGAACTGAACCTCAGTCCTCTGGAAGAACAGTACAAGCTTTAACCATTAAGGCATCTCTCTGCCCCTTAAAAATTACATTTATTTGTTTTGTGTGTGTCGGGGGAGTGTGACACATTCGTGTGTAGGTCAGACAACACCCCTCAAGAATCCATGTTTTTCACCATGCTCGGGGTCGAACTCATGTTGTCTCCCTTGGCCGCAAGCACCACCACTGCGGGCTAAGTCACCTCGCAGGCCCTCAAGCTACTGTTCCTAAGCACCATGTTCCACACTTGGGCTTGGAGGCTCATCTTCTGCAAGAACACGGCTAGAGCGCCTTCGGCGTGAAAGGGATGCTCGTCCCTGAGAACCCGCTTGCGTCCACAGGTCTCATATCTCCCGCGCCAAGCTGCACGGGTGGGCTTGAGGTCCAGCCACCCCCGTCGCCGCCGCGGACCGGTCCGCTCCCGTACCTACCTGCCCTCCTCCTGACGTCACGCCGTCACCAGCCCGGAAGCACACCCGGCGCCGAGACTTCACGGAACGCCCTTCTCCGCGAAGCGAAAGCGCCTGCGCGAGGCGGGAGAGACACTTCCCTTATCCTGATTGGTTGAGATTTCTGCAGCCTCCAATTCAGACAGGTCTAGGTGGAAAAGCCCCCACCCAGCGGGGCCCAATAGGAGATGGCTGACTGGCCCCTCCTTCCCGGAAGTGCTAATTTGACACCGCCCAGGCCTGGAGGCTGTGTTTTCAAAAAAAAGGTGATTCATTATAACAAAGCTTTGATTGATTTTTAAGACGTTTTTTCTTTGTTTGTCTTTGGTAGGTCAGTTTGGCCAGGAATTCATTACATTGCTGAAGATGACTCCGAACTTCTAACTCGATTTGTGCTCTCCAAGTAGTGGGATTAGCTGATTACTCGTGTGCTGCACAGCACCAGCTGTTATTTTGTTTTGTTTTGTTTTTTAAACTACATTTATGGTCAAGCGTGATGGTGAATGCCTTTAATCCCCTTTAATCTCAACATTCTGGAGGCAGAGGCAAGTAGTCTGGTCTGCATAATCAAAGGCCAGTCAGGGGTACACAGACAATGTCTCAAAAAAAAAAAAAAAAGTGTGTGTGTGTGTGTGTGTGTGTGTGTGTGTGCACGCGCGCGCTAGGATGCCATGAAGATGAAGGTCTGAGGGAAGGAGCATTAGAGGAATCTCCGTGGACCTCTGGACACGCATGTGGGGCACATACATACATGCAGCCAAGACATACATACAGGTAAAATAAACAAATCGTTTTTAAAAAGTAGAAAGCAGAAAAAGAATATTTATTCAATATTGACACTTTCAAAAGGGGACAAAGAAATTCAGGGGGAAGGACCCACCCAAGCCCTGACATGAGATCAAAGTTATATAAAGGGACAAGGACATTCCCATCTAAGCAGTCCAGGTCAAGTTGTGGCTCCGCCCACCACAGACAGGTCTCTGGGCTTTAGTCTCAGTGATCTGACAAGTTGTTAGAACTGTGTGAAATTTCTTTCCAGAAGTTTCCACTCTGACTGGTGCTTTTTTCTTTGCCCAGCGTGAGATTCCCAGAGAAATTTTCATGGGAGGGGTGTTCCATTTTTTCCATACTCTGATAGATTGTGAGATACATGAGCCTCTCTAGAATATCTTTATTTCTGCCAGGCTGGTTAAAAACAAAAGGCCAGAAACAAAGGAGATTTTTTTTTTTTAAACTTTATTTTTTATTTATTTGCCTTGGTGTTTGCCTGGAACTGGAACTACAGACAGTTGTCAGCTGCCATGTGGGCGCTGGGAATCGAACCCAGGTTCTCTGGAAGACCAGAGGGTGCTCTTAACCGCTGAGCCATCTCTCCAGCCCCAAGTCCCCTTACCTTTATAAAAGGAGTCAGCTCCTGGGAGAGGGGTTTGCCAGCCAGTTGTGAGAAGAGATTCTCAGACCTGCTTTTGAGTCATCCCTGTTCCTTACATTGTAAGTAACCCTAACCCATTCTCCTCTTTGTAACCCTGCTTACCAGGTCAGTCTTTGGTGCAGTCATTATTTTCATCTTTTTTGAGTTCTCTTTCTGGGATGGCAGATGTGTTTGTGCCTTGTCTTCCCAGGGAAAGTCTGTGGCACAGCCTTTGGCAATGAAACGAGGCATGCAGATCCAAAGATGAGTTGGGAGGAGTAAGTGTGTGTTTCTGACTATGGTTAGACTGAAAGCTAAGCAGCCTGAGGGGGGAGCATAGAGCAGGATATAACCATAAGCTGACCTTTCCTGTATGGTGGGTGTTAATGTGCCTTTATGCTATAGCAGCAGTTGCATGGTTCTTGCTATGGGTAGTGAGATGCAAAACTAAGGCTGAGCCATCACGAGTTGGGGCACCCGAGGAAGGAATTCTAGAATGGCAGTCTTTGTCTATGTGATGTTTGTCGGGTCCATCCCTCCAAATTCCAAAAAGCAGAAGAAACAAATGGCAGGTCCCTAGTAGCATCCCAAAGTGCATGCTGCTTTCCAGGCTCCCCCAGTACCACAGAGCCTGTTACATATGTCCATGCTAGCATCCTAGTTCTCCTGTCCTCCCCCACCCTAAACTCCCCTAGCTAACAGGCTTCATTAAGCCAAGATCCTCATTCTCCTTATAACCCTGCTGCTTCAGCTGTGCTCCGTCTCTCCGTCTCCCTTCTTCCCCTCTCCTCTCCACTCTCCTGTCTCTGTCTGTCTTTCTGCTCTGTTCCTGCTTCTCTCATGGCCATGTCCAGTCTATTTTTTCTCTCTCTGCTCTGGACTCTTTCAGATACCTCTGCCTGCTCTCTCCCTCCCTCCCTCCTTCCCTCCCCCTCTTTTCCTCTCATATCTACAATAAAAACCTTCCCCTTAACCACATCATGAAGCCGTCATGTTATCAGTAGTATGGAGTGGCATGTCTGCTTGGTGAATGGAGTCCACCTCATGCATATTGAGGTTCCTTGAGAACAATTAAAGATTTAGAAGACATTTTACAATCTGAGAGTGCATGTCAGGGTTGCCTCGCTGCTGCTATGTGCAGTGAGAAATGCATCTGAGGCTGAGATGGAGTCCAGTAGGAACTTGCTGTACAGGAGTTACATCGACTTGCATCATCCCTATTGACCTCCAGTTTGGCATGTAAATTAGTCAAAAGAGAGGATGAGATGGAGTTGTTGACTTGCCATTTCTTTTTTGTTGTTGTTTGAGACACGATCTCTTTATATAGCCCTGGCTGTCCTGTAATTCACCTGCCTTTGCCTCTCAAGAGTTGGGATTAAAGCACTACCCTGCGCAGTAACTGTCATTTCTTAGGGCTGAGGGACTAATAGTGTAATGCCTGAATCTCAATCACCCAGAGAGACCACTGGAAACAGAGATGTCTGAAATGCAACAGCAAGATTTGTTATCAGCATGATACAAGCCTAGGCAGGGAGCTTGTTTTCCCGCACTGCATGGTGCAGTGCAGGGAAGAGCTGAGCACCCCAGGTTAGCTTTTTATAGACAGAGACCCCGAGGCAGGGTTACTTGGGGTCAAGACTGCAGGTGTGCTCTCGATGAACTCATACTTAGGAAGTTTTTACAGCTTAGGAAGTTTTTACAGTTTAACATTCCTGAACCCCACCTGGGTGGGGTGGCTGGTGGGTTTTTCCTGCCTTATGGATGGACCATCCAGGTTTCCTTAGATAGGCTTAGCTCATTCTTTCTTAGAACTGGGCAAGCTCCTGCCAGGAATGTGGGACTGAACTCTATTTTTTTTTTTTAAACTTTATTTATTTATTATTTATTTATTTGCCTTGGTGTTTGCCTGGAACTGGAACTACAGACAGTTGTTAGCTGCCATGTGGGTGCTGGGAATTGAACCCGGGTCCTCTGGAAGAGCAGACGGTGCTCTTAACCACTGAGCCATCTCTCCAGCCCCCCTGAACTCTATATTTAAAAAATCTTTTTATTTTATGTGAATTGGTGTTCTGCCTACATGCATAACTGTGTAAGGGTGTCAGATCTTGGAATTACAGACAGTTGTTAGCTGCCATGTGGATGCTGGGAATCGAACTCAGGTCCTCTGGAAGAACAGTCAGTGCTCTTAACTGCTGAGCCATCTCTCCAGCCTGAAACTGAACTCTATTTTATCTCTGTGGCTACTAGAATACAAAATGAGGTTTCTTGAACTAAGTTTGCTCTCTTCGATAGGAAGCATGTTTCCTGAAGAGCCCCATCTTGGGACCTGAGAACAGCAAGAAGCTATGATAATCAGGGAGAGTCAGCACACGGGATATTGCAGTTATGGAAGCCTTTTATTTTATTATTTTATTTTATTGAGACAGGCTTTTAGTTTGTAGCCCTGGCTGACTAGAAATTTACTGGTCAATCTCATAGGCAGTCTGCCTGCCTCTGCCTCTGAGTGTTGGGATTAAAGACCTGTGCCACCACACTCAGCCTTTTTGAAGACTGAGCCCCATCAGCCAGTTCCTCCCTAGGTTTGTCTGATAGTGTTCTGAGAAAGGATCTCACTGTGTCTGTCTCCCAGCTGGCCTCGAGCGAGCTGTGTAACTAGCAGGAAGTAGGTCAGTGGGGTGTGTCCTTGAAGGGTGCAGGCTCTTTGCTTCCTAGCTCCCTGAACAGCTTCCTTTATCCTGTCTTCTAGCACCACATCTTGCTCAGAGCAGACCACAGCCACCCTGATCATGGCCCATGCATGTCCCATGCAGGCTCCTGTGTCTGAGCACTTGGTCCTCAGTTGTTGGTGCTACCTGGGAAGGCTGTGGGACCTGCAGGGGATGGAGCCTCACTGCAGGAAGTGGTCATTGCGGGAGAGTCTTTATAGCCCATTCTTCCCTCCTAACTTTGGAAGCAATGTGGCTAGCTTGCCACCCTGCCTTCCCTCAAATTGAGTCACAGTAAGTCCTTTGTCTTTTAAGTTGCTTCTTTTGTGCCCAGAATCCAGACCCCCAAAAGACCACCCAGAGACTGGTCCAATGCAACAGCAAAGAGTATCTTTATTGACAAGGTGGCTTGGGTCACTCCAGGGGTAGAATAGGAGGGACTCTGAGCAGCAAGGTTTTTACTGGTGGGGAGGACTCTAGGGCTTTAGAGCTCTTGGTTACAGTCCTGGGATTGGTTCAAGCTTGGGCTAGGGGTACCTGTTATGAATTCATTGGCTGCTTTGAATTCTAGGGGAAGGTTTATCTGTACCTGGAGACTATCTATTAAAGTCCCATTCTCAGGAAGGGAATGCTTGGAATGTTAGGCATTTCCCCTTGGGTGCTGGCCCCTCCCTGGATGGTGTCCGTTTATGAACCCTTCCTGCAGCTACTAAGTGCTTGTTATTAAAGCCTGTTATGGTGGTTGTGTGGTCAAGCTGTTCTGGGCCCCACACTTCCTGCCAGGTATTTGGTCACAGCCATGAGAAGAGTAATTAATACTGAAGCTGGCACAGCAAGGGACTAGGAGCCAGCAGGAATCGGCAGCATCTGTTTTATTTCAGATTTATACTGCAGTATATCTCTTTTTTTTAAGATTTATTTATTATGTATACAGTATACAGAAGAGGGTACCAGATGTCATCATAGATGATTGTGAGCCACCATGTGGTTGCTGGGAATTGAACTCAGGACCCCTGGAAGAACGGTCAGTGTTCTTAACCTCTGAGCCATCTCTCCAGCCCCCTTACCTGCAGTATTTCTGTGTGCCATGTGCATGCTTGGTACCCACGGAGGCCAGAGGTCTGGGGATGGAATGAGAGTCTTCCAGAAGAGCAGCCACTTTTCCAGCTCCCATATGTATATGTATGTGTGTGCTGTGTGTGTGTTTATCAGCACATGTGCCATGATGGGGTTGTGAAGGTAAGAGAACTATGTTCAGAAGAAGATGGTCTCCCCTTCATTACATGGGTTCCGGGGGTTGAACTAACCTAAATCCCCTTTAGTTCACAGGCTTCCTCCCCCAAGCTCCTCACTCATTCCCCTTCTAACATTGCTCTACGTCCTCCTTCTCTCTTTGCCCCCCCCCACCTGTCTCTTTCTCTCTCCCTCTCTCTGCTCCTGCTTCTCTCATGGTCAGGTCCAGTCTGCTGGACATGGTCAGTCTGCTACTTTCTCTCTCTGCTCTGGACTCTTCCCATTGCCTCTGCTTGTTCAGTCTCCATATCTACAGGAAACACCTTCCTTTAGCCATACCCTGGAGTGGTCATATTAGTTTGTACAAATACTTTTGCAATAGCCTCAAATTATAAAATAAAATATCTTAGGCATAACTTTAAACAAGTAAGTGGGAGACTTGTATAATAAAAAACTTTAAGACATTGAAGTCAGAAGATGGAAAGATCTCTCATGCTCATGGATTGGTAGGGTTAATATAGGGTTAATAATGAAAATGGCCATCTTACCAAAAGCAGTCTACAGGTTTAGTGCAATCCCTATCAAAATCCCAACACAATTCTTCACAGAAATTGAAAGGACAATTTTCAGCTTCATATAAAAACACGAAGATCTCAAGATAGCTAAAACAATCATGAATAATAAAAGAAGCTTAGCAGTATCACCATCCCAAATCTCAGCCTGTACTACAGAGCTATAGTAATGAAAACAGCTCGGTATTGACATAAAAACAGACAGGATGACCAATGGAATTGAATTGAAGACCCAGACATAAGTCTAGATACCTATGAACACCTGGGTTTTTTGTTGTTGTTGTTGTTGTTGTTGTTGTTGTATAAAGAAACCAGAAATAAATACTGGAAAAAGTATCTTCATCAAATGGTGTTGGTCAAACTGGACAGCTGCATTTAGAAGCATCTAGATAGATTCATACTTACCACCCTGCCCAAAACTCAACTCCAAGTGGATCAAAGTCCTCAACTTGAGGTCAGATACCCTGAAGAGAAAGTGGGAAATAGCCTTGAACTCACTGGCACAGGAAAGGACTTTCTGAGCAGGACACTGATAGCATAGACATAAAAACTATTACTAATAAGTGGTTCTTCATGAAAAGCTGCTATATGGCAAAGGACACCATCATTTGCATAAAGCATCAGGCTACAGAATGGTAAAAAAATTTTCACCAATTACATATCTGATACTGTGCTAATATCCAAAATATGTAAAGAACTAAAACCCTAGACATCAAAAAAGCCATACCAACCAACCAACAAACAAAAACCTAAGTAAGCCAACAAAACAAAAACAAATACAAGTAACTCAATTTAAAATGGGGTACAGAACTAAACAAATTTTTTTTGAGAGGGTTTTTTTTTTTAAGATTTACTTATTATGCATACAGTTTTACAGAAGAGGGCGCCAGACCTCATCATAGATGGTTGTGAGCCACCATGTGGGTGCTGGGAATTGAACTCAGGACCTCAGGAAGAACAGTCAGTGCTCTTAACCTCTGAGCCATCTCTCCAGCCCAAGAGACAGGGTTTCTTTGTGTATCCCTGGCTGTCCTGTATTAGGCTGTTACATTGCTGTGGCCGTGCCCCTACTTGCAGGGGCTCCAAAGAGCCTCTGACATTTCCTTTAAAGCGTGCCTTCCTTTAAAATCCCCAACTCCTCTTTTTCTCTTTCTCTCTGTCCCCTACCCCACTCTTTCTCTCCTCTCTTCCCATTCCCCCTCCCCCTCCTTAATACACCTCATATGGCTCCCTTGGCAGGGTGCTGGCGAGTTCTTTCTTTCTTTTTTTTTTTAATATTTTTTTAAACACTTTTATTTATTTATTTGCCTTGGTGTTTGCCTGGAACTGGAACTACAGACAGTTGTTAGCTGCCATGTGGGTGCTGGGAATCGAACCCGGGTCCTCTGGAAGAGCAGACGTTGCTCTTAACCGCTGAGCCATCTCTCCAGCCCCATCTGACGAGTTCTTTCATGCACAAAATACTAACATCCTGGAACTTGCTCTGTAGATCAGGCTGGCTTCAAACTCAAGGGATCCATCTGCCTCAGCTCTGGAGTGCTGGGATTAAAGGCATGTGTCACCATGCTTGGTTTGGGATTTTATTTTACATCTGTCAAAATGGCTAAGGTTAATAACACAAGTGACAGCTCAGGAGTGGATGTGGAGCAAGGGGAACACGCCTCCATTGCTGTGGGAGTGCAAACCTGTACAGTTAGTATGGAAATCAGTGTTGGTTCCTCAGGAAACTGGGAACAGACCTACCTCAAGATCCAGTTATATCGAGTTCCTGCCAGCTTCCTCCTGCTGTGAGCATCGGCTCTCCGGCCTTCCGCTGCTGGCCTCCTCTCTCGTGCCATGGCCCCCAAACGGCAATCTGCGCTCCTGCCTCAGTCCAAGAAACCCAAATCGGTTCCTGTCTCGAAGCTGGAAGACAAGTCGGCCTCTCCCGGCCTGCCGAAGGGAGAAAAAGAACAGCAAGAAGCGATTGAACACATTGATGAAGTACAAAATGAAATAGACAGACTTAATGAACAAGGCAGTGAGGAAATTTTGAAAGTAGAACAAAAATATAACAAACTCCGCCAACCATTTTTTCAGAAGAGGTCAGAATTGATCGGCAAAATCCCAAATTTTTGGGTAACAACATTTGTCAACCATCCACAAGTGTCTGCACTGCTTGGGGAGGAAGACAAAGAGGCTCTGCATTACTTGACCAGAGTTGAAGTGACAGAATTTGAAGACATTAAATCAGGTTACAGAATAGATTTTTATTTTGATGAAAATCCTTACTTTGAAAATAAAGTTCTCTCCAAAGAATTTCATCTGAATGAGAGTGGTGACCCATCTTCAAAATCCACTGAAATCAAATGGAAATCTGGAAAGGATTTGAC
>PVIH01020630.1:0-31816 GCA_004025045.1 Sigmodon hispidus
AGGATACAGGCGCTGAGGCCCGCCGAGCCCTCCTCACCTCTGGTCAGGGTTCGAATCCGCCCCTCAGAGACCCCTGCAGTTGGTTTGCTCAGTTCACTCAGTTCAGGGTCGCAGTAGGGCTCCTAGTAGATTCCCTGAGCAGCAGGAGCTGCGGGTGTGGCCAGGTGCAGAGTTCAGCTGCCCCTGCTCCAGAGTGCCATGCACTTCTTTAAGTATATTTAACTCTAAGTATTTTATTTTTTGATTCAATTGTAGATAGAATTTCATTATAGGATTTTTTATTGCTGATATACAAAAATACAGTAAATTTTGTATCTTGATCTTGTATAATTTTTTCTTCAGCTATGATATTATGTTTGTATATATTCTTAGTATTTTCTGCATGTGCAGTCATGCCATTTCCAAAGTTATCCCTACTTCTTTCCATTTGGATGCCTCTTATTTCTATTTCTAATAATCTTGATGTTAAAGAAAAATAATGGGACCAAACTTCTTGTATTGTTCCTGCTCTTAGACCTAAGACATTCAGCCTTCCTCCTTGACTATGATATTTATTGACATTTTAGACACCTTTAAATAGACTAAGGAAGTTTCCTGTAATTTCTAATTTGTTGAGATTTCATCCTAAAAATGGCACAGGATTTTGTAAAGCATATTTTTCCGGCCTATACATCTGTGATCCATTTCTGGTACCTGAGATAGCCAGAGAGCGTATCAGATGCCCTGGACTGGAGTTACAAGGAAATTGTGAAGTACTATGTAGGTTCTGGGAATCAAATGGGTCATCTGGAAGAGCAACCAATGTTCTTATCCATTAACTCATCCCTCCAGTCCTACCCATTGGATTCTGAGAAAAACAAAACTGTCAATTAATAAAGCTACATACAATTTCAATGCATTTATATTTTATTTGCTAGCATTCATTGAGAATGTTAGTGTCTCTATTCATAAGATTTATTACTGACCTGTAATTTACTTTTCTTATGTTGATGCTGGGTTTTGGTGTTGGAGTATGAGTAGTTTCTGAATAAACTAAGAAACATTTTCTTTTTATTGGAGGACAGAAAAAAATTTTAAATGACTTGTGCTAATAACTCTTTAAATATCTGCTAGGATTCAGCAATTATTGCTTTCTAATGTTTTGTAACTAACTTTTTAAAGTTATTATCTTTTGTCATATGTAGCCAGTAGTCCCCACCCATCTAGCTTACTAGCTTAGTGATCAGAAATTTCTTCTTCTTCTACTTCTTCTCCTCCTCCTCTTACCTTCTCCTGCTCTTCCTTTTCCTCATCCTCTTCCTGCTCCTGCTCCTTCTTCCTCTCTTCTCCTTCTTCCTCCTCTTCTTTTTTTCTCAAGATATAGTTTGTCTAGGCCTCGCTGTCTTGGAACTCGATCCGTTACCTTGAGTTTACAGAGAGTTGCCTACCTCTTTGTCCTGAGTGCTGGGATTAAAGGTGTACAACACACCACCTAGCTTGGAAATTTTGTATGTGCCTAGAATAAACAAATGTTCCAATCATTTTTGAGGGCTTTGTGTTCACGTAGGACTGAGCTTTCACTATTTAGTTTGTAACTCACCTTCACCTCTATTCCATGCTGTGCAGAGAGCTGGAAGGTGAGCTTCTGACTTCCTCAGTTCTTTGTTCAATAGGCACAGGTCGCTAAATCTATTCATGGTCTTCTAGAATCCCCAGGTATCTGACATTGTTTCCAAGCCCTTTGGAAACTCCATTTCCTAGTTTCACATAAATACCACAATCTACTATTTTTCTCCATCTTTTAGCCACAGCGTCTGGTTATCATGGGGTTAAAGCACCAGCCTGCAAATCTTTTCAGAAGGTGGCAGTGAAGTAGCAGAGTCTTTAGCCCTGGGAAAGCTTGGGTCAGGTTAATAAGGACAATCTTTTCCAGTTGGGTCTCACAGGGAATTGTCAGGCAAATCAATCAGTGTTAAGCATTTAGGAATGGAGCTTTGACATGACACCACAAAGGGTCTGCCATTAACTACCGCTAAGAATGCTGGCTCTCTTTATGCTCTAACATACAGTTTCTAAACTGGGAAGTGAGTTATGATTTGGTTAAAACACAAAAAAGCTAATTTGAACCACCATGTATCGGGGTTTATTTTCATGAAAAAATACTTCCTAGGTTATTAGAACACTTCAGCTAATTTCTACAGTTAGAAATGAGTTTCTTTTGACAATTGTGTTGAGTATTGTCATTGCTGTTATACAGTTTTTAAAATCTTAAACATAACATTACTATTTATGTATTACTATTACTTATCAAATGGAATTAAGAAAGCATAATTACTTTACCAGCACTAATTCTTGATAATTAAATCTTTACATAAAAATATACACTAGAAAATTATATTAAAGCAAAACATGTACTTCAATATTTTAGCTATGAAAGCTACCACAAAAGTGTGAAAAGAAGCTACATAAAATGAAGACCACTTAAATATGATTATCGATGTACCTGAGAGATTAATTCAAAGAACTGCTACTCAGTGATAGCTCCAAGATCTGAAATAGTCTAACCCTTAAGTTAGGCTAAAGAATTATAAATTAGGCTGCAACACAGCTCAGCAGATAAAAGTCCTTGCCACTAAGCCTGAAAATTTGAGTTTGGTCCCACCAGCCCACATTACAAGAGGAGAAAACTGACTCCTACAAGCTAATCTTTGACCTCCACAGGAACACCATGACATGCTTGCATCCTATAACAAAAACCCCAACAGACATGTGCACACAAATACAAAATATATACAGAAGACTTAATTTTTTGGAAATTTTGAGTTATAACTAACATGTTAATAGTAAGTTGTTCCTATATTATTAATTATCGAAATGAAAGTCAATTATACAAGAACGTGGAGAACATTGTATGTATACAACACCAAAATTATTACTTCTCTTTGTTACCTTTGAACTTAAAAGCCTAATGAAATTAAGAGGAAGTGTTTTTGTGGCTTCATTTTTATTTGCTGACACCACACACAAAATAAATCTGCTACACAGAGAATGAATTCCTAATGGGAAAACAGATTCATCTAAATTTGTAAATATTTTAAAAATTCAGAAAAGTCTAGATGTGAAAACAAAGTTGATTTGCTAATTATAATAATTTCCCTTGCATTTTCTATTACTAAGTTTTAATTTTCAATTCAGTCTCCTTCATTGAATTAGGATAGTAAATCATATCCTTTACACTGGTCCTCACAGTAGATAAATAAAACTATTCTAGTAGAAATTGAACTCTAACTTAAATTATAAAGCATGTGTCTAATGGTGTGGACAAAACCTGCATCACTTGACTCAGACGGTACTTTTTAGATCTATGTCAACTAGGAAATGTTTGATGGTGTAGAAAACAATGACATTTAATGGTTGTGCATCAATATAGAAAAAAATTAAGAAGTGTGCTCAGATGTCCTTCCCATAAAGCAATGGCTCTCACTCTTCCTAATGCTGTGACCTTTTCATACAGTTTCTCATCTTGTGGTGATTCCCAACTGTAGTATGAGGTTTCTGGCCTGCCTAGTCCCTGGTCCAGATCTGCCCACCACAGCTTATCTGAACCAGCAATCCCAAAGCCCCAAAGAAACACACAGCACACAGACAGACACCTATATTAATTTCATACTGTTTGGCCTATGTCTCAGGTGTATTTCTAGCTAGCTCTTTCATCTTAATTCACCCATTTCTATTATCCTGTCCGGCCACATGGCCCATGGCTTATCTGTGTTACCTTATATGTTGCTTCATTGGCAGCTGAAGTGCAGCTTTTTTGACTCTGCCCTCCTTCTCCTCCCTATCTCTGATGTCTTCACCTACTCCTACAGTGCCTGCCACAGGCCAAAACAGTCCCTTTATTCACAGTGTAAAGACATCCCACATCACCCAACCATAAAGTTATTTTGTTGCTACTTCATAACTGTAACTTTGCTACTGTTATGACTCATAGTGTAAAGAGCCACTATGCAGGAAGATACTTGATAAGTGACCTGCAAGGGGTTGTGACACACCCACAGGTTGAGAACAACTACTATGAAGCCATCACAGGCTATATAGAATTTAAATGAAATATTTTAGTTGGCATACTAGACAATGGGTTTATTATCATATACATACACTACATTCACCAAATACACCTTCCCACCCCCTGAATAACCTTATTCTAGACATATTACTCAGCATTTTTGCAAGCTTAACTAAATATTGCCAGATACATCGCGCTCTCACATCACTTATGTCAGCTGGCAGCTACCTGTGGCTACAAAGTTAGAAAGTAATAGACATGGACACAATGCTATAGGGCAACAATATTCAAACCCAGATAATTCTTTTACATCTTTAAGATATATTTTTATACTGTTCCCTTTTCTCCAAGAGGGCACCATGTCTTAATATCTCTGTAAAAGGCAGACTTTGACAAACTACTCTTTTCCCATCTCACTATACCACACTTCTTCCACCAATATAAGCTCTGATGTATGGTAAAGACGGATCTGTCCATCCCACATTTTGCACTGTATTTTTTCCTCTTGAAGCATACCGGGTCCTACCAATGACTCTATGCTTGGTGTCCAAGGAACTTACTTTCAACAGTTAGCACTATATGTATTCCTGAGGCCTTCTTCCTAGTCTGTATATTCATGCTCTGCTCTTCATGGTCAATATTTCAAGCATTATCATTTACATCTAACAATCACTATTAAGTCAGAAAAAAAAAATCCCCAGAATTAGGAATTATAGGTAGTAATTCCAAATAAGAGGTTTGAGAAGCATTAACTCCCATTGAAACTTAGGAAAAAAATATTTGAAAAGGAACAGGAAAAGTTTCCAGAAAAAAATTACAGCTGCTGCATATTTGACTGACAAAGCCAAACTAAAAACCACCCAAAGAATCATCAATATAATGAAAGTGAAAAGAGCCTGCAAGCTTTACGAATTTTGCAAGTTCCTACCATGTCCCATGGACTACTACTGTCCTTGCCAAGTGAGAGTTCATTTCCACAGGTGCCTTGTTCCAAGGAAACCTGTTGGACCTCAGTTATATGCTGATCTCAGACCGAGCTGCATGGTTCCCAACAGTTCTTCTCTTTTCTCTTCATGTTTCTCAACTAAGGCATGCACTCTGAGAACCATTGACTTAAATAACTAACCTGGCATTGCCTTCTCTTTGCAGCTCAAAGAACTTTAATGTATAGACAAAGTCATGCAGTCCATTGTGAAAGCCAGAATTTTGCCCTAACCTTGTTTTCCTTAAACTCTCTTCTTTCCACTAATCATAAATCATATTGTAAAATGTTGTTAATTTTATTTTCTCAATATATCTCATATTTAACTGCTTTTCCTATACTTACAGCCCTTCCTAATTCAATTCTTAGCTGTCTATGATAATCAAAGTAACTTTTCTAAGTCTTATTCCATTCCAGGAGCCATCATGCCATTAGACAGAGTTTTCAGAATGAGATTGGGTCATTTATGATTTACTTATGATGTTTGATGCCTTCTAGAGTACAGTATGTCCTGCACCTTGGACTGCATGCCTTGCTTGCACATACTGCATGCTCATTCATGGCACATTCATTTTTCACTTTCTATTGCAGCCTTCCAGGATGGCTTCTCCTTACTGGACCACAGAATCCTCCAAACCTCTGTGTGCTCTCCTAGGCTCTTCTGTACTCCTACATCCTGCCTTCCTCCCCTTTGTTTACATTGCACTGACCTAAATTTTAATTTCTGTTTGGATAACTCTCCCCAGGGGAAGTGTTCCCCAATCTTCCTAGTATTAATTTTAGATGTCTCATGGATGCTTTCAGAATACGACCTCGCTAACATTTATTTTGGCACACTGCAACTATCTGTCTGTTTTATATGTTCTGGGAGACCACAAACCATATCTGTGTCTCCCTCTGTGTGAATACCTCAAAAATGACCATGTTTCTTGAATTATTGTTTTTTTTTTCCTTAATGGCATTTTCTTTATCATGTCTTCCTTCACTGTGGGATGATGCTCTTGTATACTGTAAAGATTTTTCAGTCAAATTAGTTTAATAAAGTGATGATTGGACAGTATTCAGACAGGAAGTATAGACAGGGTGAGCAGACTAGGAAAATTCTAGCAAGAGGAAGGATGGAGTCAGGAGCTGCCAGTCAGCCACAGAGGAAGCAAGATGAGAATGCTGCACTGAGAAAAAGTACCAAGCCACATGAATAAACATAGATAAGAATTATTGGCTAATTTAAGCATAATATCTAGTTAGTAATAAACCTGAACTACTGCCCGAGCACTTGTATTAAGCCTCTGAGTCAATTATTTGGGAAGTGACTGGAAAGTATTTGGGAATTGCTGGCTGGACACAGAAACTTCTGCCTACATTCCTCCACTTCATCATGGTCTAAAAATCAGAAACTGAGTTGAGCACCTCACATGAAATGTTTTATTTAGTATGTTAATCACTCCATATTTCCTACATAAGAAATCTGAGGTTCAAAAGCATCAAGTAATGTTTCAGGTGTCAACTAGAGAAAGAGCAAGCTTTGAATACGGGGAAACACCTCCAGCACTTCCTCCCCAGTTCTCTTCCATTAGCCACAGAACTGCTTAATTTTCTTCTAAAAAATGTCTATCATCTGTTCCTTCCTCATCTGCCCTCTTCTGAAATTTCACTTCTCAAATTACCCATAAGAACTCATTCAGCTGGAATTCACCGGAGAATATCTAATTCTCCCATTGGCTGTTCTAGCTTAGCCAGGACCCTTGACCACTAAAAATCTGACATTTTCACCTCACAGGGAAGACCAAGACTACATTAGACAAAAAAGTGTTCTTTCCTAAGTACGTAAGGCAATATGCCTATGCTTTACCAAACTGAAAAAAATAGTAGGCTTCAAAAGCCAACACAAGTGTTAGGGTACTCCTTAAATTACTAAACTTGAAAAGCTTATAGAAAAGCAAAAGGGAGACTTCAAATTAGAAATCGTACTGTTAGTAAACAATAAATACTATTTCCAAGCCACCTTTGACTTTGTACCTTCTGATACATATGTTTCTAACCCATCTCCTTACAAAAACATGATCTTTGGACTCAAGCATAACAATGACTGTTTTCCATCCCTAGGTGCCTAATACCAAGTACAATTCCTGACATAATAGGTATGTAAGAACATAATGAGGCAACTGTGCACATAAGACAAAGAATAGAAAGAGCATGCTTTCATACAGGGTTTTTTTTCCTCTGTAAGACAGTTCAAAGAGAAATCCCATAAAATAGTAAAATGGACTTCAGTCTGTCTGACCAGATGATATTGCTAGTATTTTAGAACTGAAATGGAAAGATAGCTTTCCTCTATTCTGTTGCCTTCAACTTTCTGAGGCAGACAGATTCACATCAACTGCCACTCTGCCCCATACATATTCCATGAACATTTTTCCTGGCTGCCATGGATAACCCCTGTCACCTTGTAGTCACGGTATGTTATAATTCCATTAGTGATGTTCACTCCAGGGCAGTCTTTGTTCAGAATTTCAATTTATATAACGGCAAGCGTTTTAACACTCTTCAGTGTTTTCTAGTGCTGAGGCCACAAACTTCCTTTATACAATGTAGTTGAAGACAGAGACAAGGTGAAGGTCGGCTCTCAGAGCCTGTTAGCCATCACTCATTCTTATTTCTTCTCCAGGCATTGGCTGCCCTGGAGAATCAGTGTGCAGACACCTGACAGCAGGCTGCAGCAATCTGTTCTAGGAAATGATGAATTTTCTACAGTCAGCACTGAGATACTGTCATCATGAGTAGACATATAGCCTCACAACTGAAGCCTCCGGAGAAAAGAACTTCCTGATTATGTGAACTGTATTACTGAAATTCTTTCTACTGCCTTGTGAATCAACCCTGTTTGTTCACGGCAAACATAAGTAGAGCTAAATCCTAAGGGTGTTCCTAGTTAAACATATTGTATATTCCATCTATATTAAGATAAATATGTGATCAGAAACCACAATTTATTTTATATTGAGTGTTTAGTTTTCACATGAAATGCCTATCAATAAAGGGAATAGTTAAATTGCTTAATAGATGTCAGGTGATGCTTGCATTTTATCCATAGGGAATATTGTTGGGAAAATTATCAAAACTTGAAACTTAATGGAGTTGAAGGATTGCAGTAATGTTTTAGTGTCCAGATTTTGAAATTGTGTGGTGTTTATATTGGCTGTCTTTGAAAGTTTTGTAAGCTTTCAAATATACAGATACACAGAAAAACAGTGTAAGGTAACTCTTTTTTGCATAATATTTTTATTTATTATTTGGTGATTTTATATCATACACCTCATCAAACTCAGTTATGAGTCCTCTCACTTTCATACCCACTTTTATCATCTCCCCATGTACAAAAAAAGCCCATTCATTCTGCTCATTTACTTACTGGAGTATAATTAAACCCCTGGAAACAACCTAGATGCCCCTCAACTGAAGAATGGATTAACAAATTGTGGTACATGTACACAATGGAGTACTACTCAGCAGAAAAAAAAAAAGATATCCTAAAATTCGCAGGCAAATGGATAGAATTGGAGAATATCCTCCTGAGCAAGGTATCACAAACTCAGAAAGATAAGCAGGGGATATACTCACTGATTAGTGGATTAAAAAAGAAGATGTCATTGTATACAAGAGCTCAAGGCTAGAACATAGCTAAATGACACAATGCTTCACTTCTGTATTGATGGCCTTTGGCAAGGTAACTCTTATTAGCATCACAGTATAACCCCCTGGCACAGGTACAAGCTGATGGAAACCACAAAGCACGAAGCAGAAGAAGAGAGACTGATCCTTAAGGATTTCTCTATCAATGGCACTTTAATACATTTGAAGGATCATGAAGACTCAAGTCACTGGAAGACAGATTTAGTCCCACCTCTGTTTTTCCTTGCTAAGCAGAAAGTGAAGTGAACAGACTGTTCTAATAATAGCTTTGAATTTAGTACAACTTAGCATTAAGACATAAGTGACTCATTGTCATGGAGGGATAATATCTACCTAATTCATCTCTAAAATTCTCACTTTATTGTTCAACATAACTCAAATTAACACATCTCCAAGTAGAGCTAGCTTTGAATAGACAAGAACTGTCAGCCAGTCTCCTCATAAAGACATACTACCTGCTCTCAGTTGTGAACCAATTATAGCATCTCCCAATTCAAAGAAGGCCATATTCAAACTTGGCCTGCTGTGGCAGATTTGGTCTTGTAACACCTGCCATTTTTACATCTTAACATTATGATAATAACTGTGTGGGTAGCTATCACACTCCATGTACATTACTTCAAAACATAGCAAAACAAAAAAAAAACAACAAAAAAGGAGGAGAATCTTGTTGTGGAGGCTGTAGTGTGGCCCACTGAGTCATATAGCTTATACTTTAGTCTATTCATCCCTACTTGCAAGTATTCACTGCCAGGAATCATTGTGTAGCTTAAAGCCTCTGGTTTCTGCTGCCAGTAATAATGGGCTCTCTCTGGGGTTCCCCTTGGATATCCTGTTGTTACTATATCATGGAGATCCTCCTGTTTTGGATCTGTAGGTTCATCCCCTTTACATACTCAAAGAGTTCATAGATTTGGTATGTGGTGAGGTGTAATGGGATTATGTTGTTATATTGTAAATAATTGTCCCACTTACTGATTTAATAAAAAATGCTGATTGGCCGAAGGCAGGCAGGAAATGTGGGCAGGGCTACCAAACTAACAAAACTTTAGGAACAGGAAGAACAAGGCAAATATGCCACAGAGATGCCATAGAGAAACCAGCAAAGAAGCCAGCAGATGCAGAGGACAACTATGCTGCTATGAGAAAAGATACTGAGCTACATGGCTGAACAAGATAAGAATCATGTGTTAGTTAAAGAGTAAAGAGTTAACAAGTATCACGGTAAAAACCCACCGTGAGATATGTTTTAAATGGTGTTTATTTTGTGAAAATCACTTACAAAACAGAGAAGGTTTTAAGAGAAAATGAAGGGATAAGGTTGCAGCGCGCCGGAGCATTTCTAAGGAAAACTCCTCATCCCCACGCCACACGTCCGAACTCCCGCACCGCTGGCCCGAACTGCGCACCCCAGAAGCCGTGTCATCAGTCCAAAAACCCGTGCAACTGGTCGGGAACTCTCGCAAGAGAATTCCGGCTTCCTGTCCTGGTCCTCTCCCTCGGAGGTCTACTTCTGGAATCCTTTCCAGTTAACCACGCCCCGCTCGTCTCCAGTCCTCTGACGCGATCGTTCACATGTATAGTTCCTGATTTCCCGCTACATCTCCCCGTTTTGTCTAAATAGGAAGGTTTTAAACTATGTATAAAACTACATACTATAGGGAACATCATAAGACAGTGTCTGGGAAAGAGAAAGGTACTAACATAAGTGAGGTTAAACTACTGCTAACAAACAACAACTACAAAGTATAATTTAATATCTAAAATGTTGATATGAGAAAATGCACAGGGATTACTTTAAGGCTGTTTATCTTAAACAATAGAGTTCTAACACTTGAGTGTCTTTGCTGAAATGTGAAGTAATAACAACCTCAACTATCTAATCTTCAACATCGTCAAAACCTGAGAAGGAAAAAATATATCTAAAGTTGGAAGCGTGAAGTAACTTCCAGAATTTAGGAGAAGACAACGACAGTTAACTACCTGGACAGTCATCCACCACTTCTCTGTATAACGGGAGCATCCATCCTTGTGGCTACTGGCCTAGGATATCTGGCAAGTCTCCATAGAAGCAGGGTATTTTTTGGTAGGACCATCTTATCCTGGCTAGGCAGGCTTCAGCAGTCTCTATCCCTTATCCTGCAGGTCCATTTCGGACAGTGAGCACGCTGACAGCAGTAGGGGCAAGTGCAATCCTTTTGCCCCTCAAGCCATTATTCGCCAAACAAGACAATCTCCTTGCAAGATGTCTGTGATGCTCAAAACCACCTTGAGCACTTGCCCTAACCTGGCAGGTTTGTGGAATTAGCCCCGCGTTCAGCCGCCAATTATCGCGGTAAAAACCTGCCATGAGATATGTTTTAAATGGGGTTTATTTTGTGAAAATCACTTACAAAACAGAGAAGGTTTTAAGAGAAAATGAAGGGATAAGGTTGCAGTGCACCGGAGCATTTCTAAGGAAAACTCCTCATCCCCATGCTGCACATCCAAACTCCCGTGCCGTTGGCCCGAACTGCACACCCCAGAAGCCACGTCATCCATCCGAAAACCCGCACAACTGGTCGGGAACTCTCGCAAAAGAATTTTGGCTTCCTGTCCTGGTCCTCTCCCTGGGAGGTCTACTTCTGGAATCCTTTCCAGTTAACCACGCCCCACTCGTCTCCAGTCCTCTGACGTGATCGCTCACATGTATAGCTCCTGATTTCCCGCTACAAGCAAGTTATATGTCTGGGCCCCAACTCAATCAGCAAGCAGAGTGTAATTAATTAAAGTGCCTGTGTGATTCTGCGGGACTGTGAGACTGCAGACAGAACCTCAGGGAAGGTCTGAATGTCCAGGCCAGACACATATTCCTACAGTAGGATAGCAAGCTCAGAGCCCTGGCGTTGGCCATGGGTGATAACTGGGTTGGTCAACCTGCCAGCTTCCCTCCCTGTCACTATCCAGATGAGTTCACACTATCCAGTCTGTGTGCACTTCGGAAGCTCACTCTAAGAAAGGTGAATGACTAGATATCAGGTAATTGGAAAGATGATATTACAATGATACAACTTTTCAGCTTTATCTATTGTCATATTAACTTTTCCTGGGAATACTTGACATCTTTCCTTAGGGCATCAATTACCAGCCAAAGAAACAACTTCAGTCTTACTTGATGGAGCAATGAAGTCAACTTGGATTCCTACAGGAAATGAATGAGGGGTTGCCTATAGGAGCTTAGACTACACCACCCAAGAAAAGAAGCTTTGCATACACACCTCCAACATTCTTTAACTTCTTACATATCCTCAAGGATATATAAGTTCCTACACACACACACACACACACACACACACACACACGGCTTTGAACTTGTGAAATGTTGCTTTCTGAGCCCCTCCATCCTTCCACAAGTGAGTATTTGTCTGTGGTTAATCACAACCACTCTGATTTCAATACACCAATGGGCATACCACACCCAGAAGATGGAGTTCTACAACATCCTCATTCTCTCAGAAACTTGTAATTCTAACATGTTCTTTTCCTTTCCATTCTTTTTCACTAAACACAGGAACCATTTCTACAGCTTTCTAAAACTGTTGCCTATCTGAGCTTTATTCCCTCCCCTCACCAAAGAAAGACACAACAAGATGAATCCTTCCTAAAAAAAAGAAAAGAGGGAGGGATAGAACAGGAGGGAGGAAAAGAAGAAAGGCAGAATAGAAGGACAAAGAAATATCAAAAATTGGAAATACTCTAGTCATGCTAAATTGTGATTAGTCACAAGAAATAGTGCATAACACTGCAGAGCCATTTCTAATGAAATAGACTGAGACTAATCTCAGTGAGGACTTCCTTTCATCTTCTCTGAAATTTTTAAACATCACCTCAGATGCTCTTAGGACAACTTTTACACAATTTTGGTTTTTTTTCTTTCTTTTTTCTTTTGAGCCAGAAGATTCCTATAATCCAATGACATCTCATCAGTGTTTTCAAACCTTGACTCAGACATTCTGTGCTACTTTAAGTTACTTGGGTTTGGTTAGGATCAGAAGGAAAACCCTACTGTGGTCTAGTAATGCATCCCACAAATATGATGCCTATTATTTTTATCTCACCCTTCTAGAATAAATGTCCAGATCTGAAACAAAACCATGACCATCTATTACACTCTCTGAGAAGCCTCAAACTTGTACTCCAGCTATAGAAGCTCAATTCTTCATCCTGTTAATAAACTGTTTGTTACCTACACATGTTGAGGAGCAATGCACTATCTGCCTAGTGAAGATGCCTAGAGAAGCAATAGTAAAGGCAGTTTGAAATGAATATAATCTACAGTTTAGGTTATCTTTCTAATATTCACTAAACTGAAGTGGACAGAGCAAACAACCCATGTTTTCATTTGGGATCACCCATATCTTTACCCTAGAGAAGATCTCTGCAATGGGAAGTTTCTGACTCCAAAATATTTCTTTCAAAAGCTAAAAAAGTTTCTTCCACCATAGAATGTCTGAATGACATACATACATAAATCTAATTCAATAAGTCTTATATTGCACATTTTATTAGTTGGCATAAATAACAACCAAAACACAAATGAAGTTTTGAGACATTTACTAAATAATCTGGTCAGTTATTTCTCAAAATTGTTTGAGAATAAGATAAAATAGAGTCAAAAGCCAATAGCCATGATGACTAACAGACTAGTCCGATGAGTGTGGGGAGCTGAGTAGAAGGGTTCTAAGTGAATACAGTAGGACAACCTTAAGTGAGCATCGTAAGATGATCTTCAGTGAATATAGTAAAATGGTCTTAATTTCCTAGTTTTAGGCTTTGTGCAATGAGCTTGGTCACATGTCTGAGTGTTACATGATTGAACTGACACATAAGCAGCCAAGGTCCTTATCAAAGAAGACAGGTTTTATGAACATGCCATCCGCACCTACTTCACAGACTGTGAAACATTTTCTTTTATTTCATGCCTTTTCTTTTGATCTGTCTTACCATTATCTCATTTGATACTTTTATCTGTAGTACCTGCTACAATAACTCTTATAAAGTTAAAATTAAAAATAACACACTTTAGACAAACTTTTTTGTTTATTTCTGAGGGTTTTTGGTGTAAACATGGAAGGTTAAATAAACTAATTTAAACCAGTTAAATGTTTTCAAAGAAAAGTTGTTTTCTTTCTTGGTTGTCAGAAAAGTCATTTTTTTCTTGTGTTTTTGGCAAAATAGCTAATAAAATTCATAATTCATCCACCTAATCACATTATATTCATTTGCTTGGCAGAGCTGCATGCAAAGCCATGAAAAACATGGTTTTAAAATTGCTGAATTGTTAGCACCATGATATCAAAAAGATTTTTAGGCTCAAATCTTAAAATGGTACTGTAAAAGATACCTAGTTTACATCTTCACTTCCAGCTGTAGTTAAACAAGAAACACTCAGGAAAAATAGCTAAACATATCTGTAGGTGTGGGTTTTTTAAAAAAATATATTTGTTTTCTTTACTAAAATCCAGAAATTATGTCTATGCAGCTAACTTCAAAGTAACTTGAAGTCTCCTTAAAATGATGTGTATGGGACTCCAATGCTCAGTCATTAGGCCATGCTCACACACGAGACCATAGCTACTTAAAGGGCTACAGAATAACCTCAGTGTGCCCAGTCGGCTCTTAACCTCTGAACCAAACCACACATAGCCACTTCTTGCAACTTAGCTTCCAGGGCAGAGCAATTCTCCAAGGAAGAATAAATTAAACATGCAGCCATTTTGCAAAGTGAGTTTTGCTTGCATGGTGCTCTAAATATTGATATGACAGAGTCTCCATAATACTCTCAGATTCTCCATCAACAGCACAGAAAGCCTCCCATGAAAGCCTCTTCTGGTGAACAAAACTAAGTGCAAGTCAAGAATCCACACTATGGGGCTAATTTATTTCACAATTCTTTATAATGTTCTTTTATTTTCTTCCCACCTCCCTCCAAAACATGACAGACCAAGAACTATGCTCTAGCTTAAACATTGATAAGTTTAAGAAACATGAGATGGGCAAATGACAAATCTAGTTAGAGAAAAAAATACAGATACACATAAGGTCTGAAACACACCTTTTGAATAGACGGGTTGTAAAAGAAGAGGATAAGAAGAAATACAGTCAACATTGATTGTGGTCCATTTACAATCAGAATCCAGACAGACAGAAAACTTTAGCCAGGCAGAGTGGACAGTACCTACCCTCAGGAAGGTTTTTCCAAGCTTGGAATGTGCTTGTGAGAGAAAAAAAATAAAAGCCCCAAACAGTTGATACACAGAGGTCACATGGGAAGATGGTGGAAAACAAAAATGTGAGAGACAAGGCGATAACCACCAGCAAAAATAGAGGAATCTTTCCATGAATACTGTAGTTCCCATGAGCTGTGGACTCCCTCTCCTTGGTTTCAGTTACAGGTGTCAGCTATGGTATAAAAATACTAAATGAAAAAAAAAAGTCCAGAAATAAGCAGTGGGAAGTTTTAATGAGTGCTATTCTGAGTCACATGATAAAATTTCAAACTATTCCACTTCATTTCACTATTCTGAAACCTTTCCTTTGTCATAGTAGCCATGATGGATAACATATTCATTAGATGTCTAGTATGGTGCTATCACAGTGTTTGGGTTCAAGTAAGCAAGTATTATATTTTTATGTATATACATGAAGACAAAACATCTATATACATAAAAAAAATATAACACTGAGCACCCAGTAGCCTAAACTACTGAGCCTCAAGTTCAAGTAACTCTTAATTAATACTGACCCCAAGGTCAAGAATAATAATAATGATCATGATATTACAGAATGTTGTTTTAACAGTTGTATTATGCTGTTATGCCTTACTGTGGCAAGTTTGTAAATTAAATTTTATCACAAGTATCCATGGACAGAAGAAAATATAGTCTACACTTAAGGGTAGGCGCTATTCCCAATTTTAGATATCTACCGAGGATTCTGGAATATACTGCTGAAGGATAAAGATGACTACTGAATCCCCAAAATTCCTGGAGTCAAAACCATGGATTCTAACTTTTACCTTATTGATAATAGCCTAAAACATTTCAAACATTTTAACTTCCATAAACTTACCTTTTCATAAGCATTTGCCCCAGCCCAGATATCTATATATTTTATATTGATTTCATGCCATGTCAACTTGAACAGGAAATGATGTATTACTCAGGGTTGTCTAGAGGAATAGAAGTTTGAGAATTAATATATACTGAAAGGGTTAGATTAGCATATGCAATATGGTCTGGAGGCAATAATGGGTACCTTTCCATTGTAGGGACTGGGTGTCTCAGCAAACCTTGTCTAAAGGCCTAAAGGAGTGCTGGAGACTCACTAGTGTCCATGATGGAAGCCCAGAGAAGCTGGGTTCTTCTACCAGTGACAAAACACAGGAGCAGCAGCCATGGAGAAAACAAAGTAGATGCATCCATTCATGAGAAATGAAGGTAAACAGGCAAAAAGCAAAATTCTCTTCCCTCTACTCTCTGATCTAGGCTGCTGTGGTAGTTTGAATGCAATTGGCCCCTATAATCTTATAGAGAGTGGTAATATGAGGAGATGAGCTTTGTTGGAGTGGGTGTAGCCTTGTTAGAAGTGTGTCACTAAAAAATTAAAAGTGTGTCACTAAAAAATTCAGAGGGAAAGCTGAACACAAAGTAAATATATGTGTAGCAATCTTATTTGCATTACCACCCTTGATAAGCCATGCTTATGATTCTTATCCTCTTATTGTTATTGTTATTGTTAACTCTTCCGAATTTAACAAAAAAAAAAAAAGAAAAGAAATATGTCACTAGATGGGGGAGGAGAGCCTATGCTCTGGATACCACCCAGTGCTTCAGTTGACTTCCTATTGTCTATAAGGTGTGTGTGTGTGTGTGTGTGTGTGTGTGTGTGTGTGTGAGATTAGATGAGGGCGTCAGATTCTTTGGAACTAGAGTTACAGACAATTTTGTATCACCCAATATGGGTACTAGTAAATAAACTCAGTTTCTATGGACTATGGACAAGTACTTTTAACCACTGAGACATCTTTTGAGTCCAAAAAGCACACATTCTAGCAATAATAGTCATATTTTCTTCTATAGAAATAAAATGGTATGAATAATATGTTTTAATATCATTATACATATTAAATTCCTTAGAGATCTTAAGAAGTAAATCAATTCTAGTTTTAAAAATGATAATAGACATAAAATTCTTATGAGATAATCTTATCTATAAGTGTCTATAAAATTAATATGTACCTGTATTCTTAAAATTTATTCTTTAGTGATGCAACCCCTAGTAGATCAAGCATATTCCAGGGCATACCCCACACCTTAGAGTAGATGAGTAACACAAAGTGGAATTAATGGCAATGGGGAGAAGAAAACTCAGAGTTGGGTGGGTAGGGAAGGTAGATATGGAAGGAGTTGAATGAAGGAGGTGATATGATAAAAATATATTGTATAAAATTCTCAGATAATTAATAAAAATATGATTTAATTTTTATTATTTTAGAAGATAGCTTACTAAATTATTATAGTTATTTTAAATAGTGAGATGATGGCTTACTATTATTTTTTCATAATCTTCTGTAAAGAAGAAGAAATTTTTTTTATAGCAGTAAGAAAAATGTGAAGGCTATTACAAAGACATCTGAGGGTCATACTCAGCAAAATTGTTTTCATTATACAATGGCATCTGGTTAGTCTGAAGGAAAGCAGGTGAGGACATTCAGGATCCCCTTTAAATGTGGAATAGATGTGGCCCTACTGTATCACCAGTGGTCCATGACTACATTAGCACCTAAGGCCATGCGCTATCCATGGTTTAGGCTGCAAATGGAGGCCATGTTGACATCTGTGAATGGTGTTGCTGCCAGAAGTCATATTGATGTTGGTGAGTGTTACCACCAAGGGCCATGTCTGTGTTAATGCCCATGGCCTGTGATACCACTGAAAGCTATGCAGATGTCCATGTTCTGTGCTGCTACCAAGGGCTATGATGGGGTCTATGGCCCATTCAGCAGCACAGGGCTGTGCTGATGTCTGTGGTCTGTACTGCCACCAGAGACCACACTGAGATCCGTGTCATGTGCTGATGCCAGAGACCATGTAGATATTTGTGTTCTGTGCTGTCATCAGAGACCATGTGGAAGTCTGTAATATCTGTGCCCCTGCTGGCTGTGAAGGTCAAGAAAGCCACTTTACCATGTTATTGATGACTGCAGATTCACATCTGAGAAAGCAGGAAATGAAAGGTATCTATGACAATCACTACCCCTACTGCACCCTCCAGAAAAGTAACAGCCTAGACAGAAGACCATTGAGAAGAACTCAAAAATTCTGGTGGGGATGCTGAAATGTTGTTCTCCACAGTTAAGGGTTTCTAGTGGGAATATGTATGAGGAAGTACTCAGTTTTCTAAGGGGCTGGCCACTGGGATTTTTGACAATGCTTCAGCGATCAAATGGGCAACACAAATTGAACTTGTTTTTTGTTTGGATTGCTTTGGTTTGGTTTTTTTATTACATTTTTTTCTCTTTTTGGGGGGGAGGGAGCCCAGTGTGTTGGGGGCAGTCCTGGAAGAAATGGAAAGTGAATATGCTTAGGGTTTATAAGAGAAATTCCAAATAATCAATAAAGATATGGAGAAAAATGTGGACTAGATATATCACTTCATGAACATAAGTGATTTGATTCTTGGAGACCTAAGTATGCATTTTATTTCTTCTTGAAAAATTCAGTCAGTTCTTCTCAGAATTTAAGTATATATACCTCATAAAAGAAATGCATTAGAAAATGGGAAGAATTATAAAATACAAACTGAAAAAATTACTGCCCTCTTGAAAATATTTTTTTAAAAAAAAAAAAAAACTTTCATTACAGAGCATTTACTGAAGTTACTCAGTTATGGGACTTGACTTTGTTTCTCTAAAACTGAGTGAACTGTTGCTCTGTCTGAAAGCTTCCTTTTGTGAAAAATGGACTTCTAGAGGCATACTATTACAGGATTCTATCACATGTATGCTCTCTGCTTTCTGGTGTGTTTATATGAATATCACAAACATTTATAATACAATTAATGGTAGTATGCTTTGGTTTTGAAAGTCCATTGATCTTATTTAAAAAGAGTCAAGTTCACTTTGTTCATTTCTTTTTCATCTTCCTTCTCTTTTGTCTATTTGCCTTTCGTATTATTGTTGTTCCTTTTTTGTACAAATTTTAATATATACATGGTCTAGTAGCTGTCTCCAATCTGTGGTTATTAGACAAGTAAAATGGGGGGTAGCATAAATGTATGTTCAATATGAAAAACAATTCATTTCACAGATTAGTGTTTTTAAAAATGTACAAATGGTCTATGGATCATTGTTCTATTGTTTACTCACTGAAATATTTGAATAAAATATATTAAAATTAGTCCCATTTTAAGTAAATGAATAAGACAAATGAGTAGTATATTTATTTCAATAAAACTAATAAACACTTCCAAGTTGTATACATGCTTTACATTCCTGTAGAACACTTACATTTCACTAAATACATTTGATTTCTTACTCTGGTTGGCAAAATGGAGCAGCCCACTATTTGTCATGCAATATCTATGTAAAGCATAGTGCATAGGCTTTACTTTTAGTTGTGCTTTATAAGGGTCAGTGCATAAGCATGCATAGTTTAGTAGAAAATGTACTGTGCATGACTCAATAATAAGTTTGTGTGTATCATACTCATTATACTGTATAATAGAAACTGATTGATCTTGTCCATTATATCATCAGTATTATTGGAAGAAATTACTGCCACACTAATATATCTTGCTTCAACGTATTAAAAACAAATACCTCACTTATAAACTTCATTAACAGATCCATTCTAGTGACCTTTTTAATCTATGCTTCTCAATGAGATTATCTTGTACTTAAAAGTACAAATTCTGTGTATGTTTTATGTGTACCCTTATACCAAAAAACAACCTCTTTTAGACATGTGGCTATAAATGAAATGCATTATTTTTATTTTTCCTTAAGAGTATAAAATATCAAAAATGTCTTCCAATTTGACATGAGTTTGGGATAGTATTTTTATTTTCTAAGTCAAATTGGTCCTTCTTAGATTTTAAAGACTCTGTAACTTCCTGGTTACCCAATCTAGGTGACTCAGAGTGTTCTAGGTTCAGGGAAAGATTCTGTCTCAAAGAATAATGTTGAGTGAGTGAGGAAGACGCTGACATTGAACTCCAGAATGTATATTTGTATGCACAGGAACACACACACTGTTGTCATCTTGCCAGCATTCCTCTTATAAGTCTTATATAAAACTACTTTGAAATAAATAGCAATAGCAAGCCGTATAATGTAAAGATGAGATTATAGGGGCAAAGGAGAAGAAGCAATAAAATAGGAAACACTATATGCAATGCATCAGAAGAAAATTAGCCCCAATTACCTACGGTATTAAAAAACAAAGGACTTAGAACCCATCTGCGCCAGGATGGTGAAAGATGAGGATGCAGAGATTGACAGATCATGTCCAGTGTCATGGGATCTTTACTTGGTAACTGGAATATGATAACTATTATTTTAACATCAGAGGGCAATGATGTTAATCTCTCCATGTGGATTGTTGTATTTTGTTTTGAAAGAGTATGTTCATGTTTGGGAATTATGCAATCTACAATATACAGGCAACTATCTTGAAAATTATTTGGGGGGAGGTACTCTTTATAAGAGACTCCCAAAAAGTAATCAGAAAATTGTTTTTAATAGAAAAGAAACAATATTGAACAGTGAAAGTCTCCCTTAATCCTCTAATCATCTTCAATTCCATTCCAAACAATGGCAACAAAAACCTCAATTGCCCTTTTTGCTTAGTTTTGGTTTTGTTTTGCGTGTCAAGTTCATTATGGATTTGGCTTTGAAGCTCTAATCCTCCTGCCTCCACTTCGCAGGTGCCTGAGATTGCAGGTGTGCACCTAGCTCTGGAATCATTTTGCAGTATTCAAGAAATATTATTTGTAAAATAATGTAAAATAATAAAATACATTATTTTATTAGAGACTCATAATGTATCCTACATAAACATGAACATCATTTTAAGTGTCAGGAAAATCCTTGCTGGCAGACAATGGGTAGACTTGGAAAGTGCTAGCTTCAGTTTGTCCAGAGTTCTCTCTGGCTTCTGTCCCTCTGAGGTATAACAGCCATGTTGCAGGTCCCTGCTGCCATGCACAGAACCATTGCACAATATGAGTTCACCCTAATGACAGCCTGTAATACTGTGAGTCAAACTGTCATGTTTTTTAAATTAAAATGCAGAAACTTCCTGTATCACCCAGGCTCCTACATCAGGCTTTCAAGTGAGTACAGACTACAGGTTTGTACCAGTACAATAAGCCATGTGTTCTGGGGTCAAACAGAATAAGTCAAATATTCACACATATCTAATCACACAAATGTACAGCTTTATGTTAGCAACCCGAGGCTACTTTCCTCCATGCCAAGATCCTCCAATCAGGGCATAACTGAAGCTTCCCATTTTTCCCCTCCTATGAAGCTTTCCTGCTCTTCTGCCTGTCTTTGAGTCTCTGCCAACACACAGCTAATGGATGCTGACCTGAGCTCTAAGTACACAGCCCTTGATTATTCTCACATGGCTGCTTTTTATTTATCTCTACACGCAGCCGACATTGACAGTTTTCATCCCCATTATCATTTATTGTAATAAAGTCATTGGCAAATTTACCAGTAACCTATCTTTGGTTAATATGTGTTTATCATCTATTACATCAATTCATTTAATAACATCATTTTATTGTGAAAAGTTTAGTTGCATTAGTTGCCTTATAGAACTGGATATGGCTGAGATAAAAATGAAATTTAGACTCCTCATAGAAATATTCACAAAAGCTTCATACATTGTTAGTCAGAAAGGAAGGTGAACTTTTCCATAATAATTCATGCTATAAATTATAGATTCTCTGAGTCTTGAATGTAGAGATAAATCATTACTAAAGGGGTTTTATGTGGTTTCATAAAAAATGATTTGTAAAAAATCCTTTTTACAAAATTTACTTGACAAAGGAGTGTTAAATCTGAAAATATAATTTATGTTATTACTGCAAAAGCATTTCGTAAGTAGTAGGGAATACAGCAATCCTGGAACAGTAGGATACTATTAGTCAATATAGGTTGGAAAGTGGCAGAGCTTTTAGATAGCTGCTCTATTGTTACAGTAAGCTGTTTATGAAGTCTGTGACATGGAGACATTTTAAAATTCAAACCATGAATCAGAAGAAGTCATTTCGAAGACAGATAATGCAACTGGTAAATTCTAATTTCAGTGTTTTCTGTTTTTTGCAGATAGCAGCAAAACCATTTCCAAACTGCAGCTGCTTATTCCTTTCTCCTCCCCTGGGTGCATGCAGCCTTCGTTTTTCTATCTCTGCTCAGTTCCATTTTTTCAACCTTTATCCTTCTATTACTCTAGCCTCCTCCAAAGTAGAGGTGTGGGCTGCATCTGTAAGAGTCTGCACAGTAGCCTGACCAAAGACTTCTAAAATGCAGGTGATGTGTCCTGTCAGTCAGAATACCAAGGGGTGGAGCCCAAACAATTTAACTGTTCACAATCATTTAGGTGGTCTCTATGCATATCTGATGTAGAAAATTACTACTGGTCTACCTCAGAAATCTCATTATCCCTTAGATTTACAGATTGGCTAAAATGATAATGAGAATATAATCTGTATTTTCTTTCACTTTGCTTCTAATTTGAAATATAACTGGTTTCTTTAAGTTTTGATAAGATATTTATTAAGTCTGTGTTCAGTCCTATAAACATATACAGTATGAAACACTGAATGGACTCAGCATTTTGTATTGTTTGTTAATTTATTTAAATATATATGCATTAGAATGAGGAGTATATTCTATCAGTGAGCAACACTGAATATACGCCTCATTCCATTTCTCATATTTTAGGTTGATGGCTGGCTTTACAGTACAATTGTATAATTTAGTACTCATGGCAAAAAAATGGTATATATTGAAAAAGCCCAAAATATTTACTAGTAGTTCTTTATAGAAAAATCTAGCTAGCCCCAGGCCTAAAGCAATTTAACAGGCAAAGCAAAGAGCAAATAGTCATCTGGACAAAGGAAGTGGACCCTAGTTGAACAACCAAAAAAGGTGAAGTAAATGTGTTCCCATTCCATTGGACTTTGTTAAGTTCTTATCAGTGGTCATTTTTCTGGTTAGTTCTTGGCCCCAAGAGTATTAACATCTAGCAAATTTAAACTACTACTACATGTTCACAAAACTTCCCATTTTAATTTTCTCTCTTACAATTTCTTAGGTCATGTCTCTATACTTAATATACATCTTTAACCATTTCTAGTTGTATGTAATGTGTTTCATACATAAATTGTAAGATCCTAGGTAATTAAAAATAAACTAAGGGCTAGAGAGATGGCTCAGATGTTAAGAGCACTGACTATTTTTCCAGAGGTCTTGAGTTCAATTCCCAGCAACCATATGGTGGCTCACAACCATCTATCTTAAGATCTGGTGCCCTCTTCTGGCACACAGACATGTTGTATGCATAATAAATAAAATCTTTAAAATAACAATAAGAAAAAGAGACAATGCCTACATTCCCTTGTGCTGATGTATTATTTCCAAGCCTTAAATACTATCCTTATGTAAACACCATATGATAATATACCATATATATATTTATCAAAAACTAAATCAGTAATATATCTATATAAGTTATGCTTTCACATTTGATTGATTACAAGTATATAAATTTTAATGGTGTTGAACCCATTAGATAGATTGTATGGTCTGGGAAGTCAAAAATAGTTAAGGAAATATGTGTTCCTCTGGTCACACTAGCAGAAAATGGAGAACCTACTGTGTACTTGATTTTTGTTTAGTTTGTTTGTTACTTGTTGCTGTTGTTGTATGTGGAGACCAGAGGTCAAGCTTAAGTGTCAGCTTTTGGCAGCATTCCTTAGGAGCCACCCACTGTGCTGACATTACAGAGTTAAGCATGCCATCATTTTCTGATTTTTTTATGTAGGTGCTGGAGATAGAAGCGTTGTCCTCATGTTTATATGACACATGTTTTACCAATTAAATTATGTTTTCAGTCCCCAAGAACACTGTTAGAACTCACTATATTTTCTTTGGGGGGGGGATTTCATGCCTTCCCTGCAAAACACACACACACACACACACACACACACACACACACACACACTGGCTTAATCATTCCCCTCAGGGACACTAAGAAACAGAGGAAACTTTCCAATGGTGAAGTAAAGTAGGAGAGAAATCTATTTCAAGTGAAGTAGTACTAAGCCATAAGAGCTAAACAAATAAACAGAACTCAAAAAATTTCTAGGCAATAAAGTGTACATGTTTAATTTTCTCTCATGTTCTTCAATAAGATTACTGTAATGAACTTTTCATTTAAAAAAACAAGACATCATTTGCAGAGTTAACTCATTCCCTTTTGTGTCTTACTGTGACTTTGCAGTTATAAATTGCTCCTGTTACAGCCTTAATGAGCTTCTGGCTGACAGTATCAACTGGAGCCTACTGCAGTTGTTGGAGGCACAACTGGCCAAGACACTGTTAACTATCTGAACATCAGCAAGAAAAGAAAGCAAACTTATAAGTAATTTCTAATAGTCACTGTCTGAATCATACTTTGGGAGCTTTAAGAGATTTAGATAAAATTACAGATTGCCTCTTTTAACCTCAGAGGAAAAAATTACAGAGATTCTGATATATTACTCACTGGTATCATCTATAAATGGTAGGAAATAAGTCTTAATATCCATGACTGAAAACACTTCTTCAATATAATCAATAAAGTGAAATTGAAAGAAAGAGGTAGGAAATAGGAAAGGCAATATAGGTAGATAAAAACAATTGGTGAAACAAGTGTAACACATCTTTAAAAGTATTGAGGAACTTTAAAGATTCATAGTCAAGGGGGAAAACATTTATTTTTCGCAATGTACAATCATTAGTTCATTAAAATCCTACCATCCTTTCCACTACCATGCCAAAAGACTGGTGATAGAGATGTCATTATACCATTATGTAGATACTTCTAGCTTGGTTCACAAACATTGAAACCAGTGTAAGTATACAATACCTGGATTGGGTACCCCATCCCAGGCTATCAGGGAAGACTCCTTAGTGATGATATCCCCCATTAATACTCTAGTCTGTCAGACCCTACAATCTACAAGACCCACTGCATTCCCCAAATTCAGTCATCACCCTGCAACCTCAGTGGCTCCCTGAGACATAGATTTCAGCAGCACCTATCAGATCAAGAGCTCCTATTGGACCAAGAGTAGATCCTTGAGACATAGAATCAGCAGGCCTCTATTAGGCCAAGAGTGACTTGCAGAGACACAGAAGCATATAGCTCCTATTGGACAAAGAACAACTCCCTGTGATTCAAAAAACACCAACTCTATGTGTACCAAGAGCTCAGATTGGACCAAGAGAGGCTCCCTGAGACACAAACAAATTCTTCATCAATACTAGGAAACAATGGGCCAATGCCAATGCAACAATACATATAACAACATAAAGAACAACATGACAGCACCAGAATCTAGTGGTTCTACAATAGCAAGCAATACCTGACTATTCCCAATGTAGAAGAAAAGGACAGAAATGACCTTAAAAAATAACTTTATAAAAATGATAACCATCTTTAAAGAGAAAAAAAATACTCCCTTGAAGAAATAAAGGTATAGACAAACTAAAATTGTAGAATGCATGGGTTTATAAGAGAATATCACTCTTGGGCATATAACCAAAGGATGCATAGTCTTACTTGAAGAGCTTAACTATGTGCATAGTAGCATTATTGTAATAACAGAACCTAGTATCAAACTACATGCCCCTCAACTGAAGAATAAATTTAAAAAATATAGTACATTTACACAACGGAGTATTATTCAGCAGAAAAAAATGACAACCTAACATTTGCAGGCAAATAGATGGATCTAGAAAATATCATCCTGAATGAATTAACACAGATCTAGAAAGATAAACATGATATGTACTCACTCATAAGTGAATTTTAGACATAAAACAAAGGAAAGCCAGGCTATAATTTACAACTTGTTAGCAGCTGGGTAAAATGAGGAACCTCAGAGAGACATCCATGGATCCCCCTGCAAAGGGAAAATAGATAAGATTTTCTGAGTAAATTGGGATCATAAGGGAAAGGAGGAAAGGGGAGGTTGTTATAGAACATGAGAGAATGAGATGATTGAGTTAAAGGAGGAACAGAAGGGAGAACAACAAAATGAATATCTTGGCAATAAGAGCCATTGTGGGGTTAGAGAAAAATCTGATGCTAGAAAAATATCCATGAACTTAAGAGATAACTAAGCAAGACTAAGACTAATTCACTAAGACTCTAAGCAGTAGTGGAGAGGGTGGCTAAACTGGTATTCCCCTATCTATAACCAAATGGATGATCACCCTAATTGTCATTATAGAATCTTCACCCAGCAACTGTTGGAAGCAGATGCAGAAATCCATAGCTAACCACTAGGTTGAGCTCCCAGTACAGATGAAGAGAGAAACAAGAGATTATTTGAGTAAAAAGGACAAGATCATGACGAGGAAACCTACAGACAGCTGACATGTACTATTAGGAGCTCACTAACTCTGAAATGACAGCTGGAGGACCTATATGGAACTTAACTAATGTGGATGTGAATGTGAATCCTCTGAATGTGGATGACAGTCAAATGGTACAGGCAGTCTGTGGGGCCTCTTGCAGTTGGACCAGAATTTATTCCTGGTGCATGAACTGGCTTCTTGGAGGCCATTTCCTACAGAGGAACACCTTGTTCAGTCTTGATGCTGTGAGAAGGAGCTTGGTACTTCCTCAGCTTCATATGCCACACTGCATTGGCTCACCCTGAGAGTCCTTTCCCTCTCTAAGGAATGGATGGAGGGATGCTGGGGAATGGCGAATGCTGGGAGAGGACTGGGAAGAGAGGAGGGAAAGGGAACAGAGGTGGATATACTAAACAAAATTAAGTTAAAAATTTAAAAGTATATGATAATTGCTACTTTGCAAGGTAATTTTGAACTCAAATTGTGTAAAAATGCATTTATGAAAAGCAATGTCACTAATAAAACCACAGAGCACCCTGCATAACAAATGGAGATCCAGCAACATGTCAACAGTCCTCAAGTAGAAACACAATGCTGAGAGAAGCTAGCATGTGGCAGACATTCAGTAATTTCCTTAGTCACTGTTCTATTGCTGAGAAGAGACACGATGACTACTCCATGCTTATTTATTTATTTATTTTTAAAAGGGTATTTAATTGGGAGCTTACTAACCATTTAGTCCATTACCATCCTGGCTGGGAACATGGCCCTGAAGCTACCTATATCCTGATCTGTAGGCAGAGAGAGAGGGACATTGGGCCTGATGTGCATTTTTAAAACTTCAAAGCCCAGCCTATGATGCACTTCCTCCAAGTCCACACTCCCTAATCCTTGTAAACCTATCAAATAGTGCCACTCCCTGATGACAAATCATTCAAATATATGACCCTTTGAGAAGCATTGTCACTCAAATTATCACAGAGATTATTAAAATAGAAATAATGAATAAACTAATAGCTATCTGGAGGTTTAGGTGCACAGCTTCACACATTTCAGTCTAGTTGACACATAGTATAATTAGTGCTCAGGTACAGACTGAACATGAAACCAAAGTCTAAAATGGTACAAGACCAGTGATGTGGGATGTCTTTCTGTCTACTGTGAATTATCATTGGATAATAAAAGAACTGTTTTGGCCTATAGCAAGGCATCTTAGAAGCAGGCAGGAAATCTGATCATAGTTAAAAGGGGAAAAGGGCAGAGTCAGAGATGTTTTGAGCTGCTGCCAAGGAGGAAGATGTAAAGGAATTCAGGTAAGCCACAGGCCACAAGGCAAGACAGATTAATGAAAATGGGCTGAGTTAAGATGAAAGAGCTAGCAATAAGTCTGAGCCTTAGGCCACCAGCATGTAATTAAATAAGACTTTGTGTGATTATTTGGGACTGCTGGCCCAGATCTTGGGGCTAGGCTGGGCCAGAAACTCTTTCTACAGACCAGAAACTTTTCTGAGTGCTAACATACCACGTATGGGAAATTCCATACCTAGTGTCAAGTGGTGGGTCACAATCAGTATGCAGGTATACTAAAAGTATTGCATAAAATTTCCTTCAGGTAGCTATATATGGTGTATATAAAACATAAATAAATTTGTGTTTAAAATTGGATCCCATTCCCAGTTTACTGGTACTATATACACAAATATTACACACACACACACACACACACACACACACACACACACGCCCCTGAGGTGGGAAAGGAATCAAAATTGTAAGCATTTCTAGACTTATGAATTTCAGAGCTAATCTTGGAGTATGCATGTATGTGAACATTTTCCAGGCACCATCTAAATCACATTTAGTTACATAATTCTACATGGGGCAGTTGGTGAAGATGGTTACAAATATGATGAAAACATCATATTATGAAAATATATTTGTGCATTTCTTATCCAGAAAATATTTCTAAACTAGGGTCTGTTCTTTTGGTTACTTCAAGAGAAATCATTTATTAAAGAATTAATTGTTATCCTTGGAGGAAAAAGAAAGGCATTGTGATTTGCCATAGTATCTTTTCCTTTGTCATTCTTCTAGGAAAAAGTATATATTGAAAGTAGGATTGAAGATACTTATTTATGCCATTATTCAGTGAAATTACATATCTAGAATTTAGAAAAAAACCATGTTGGTCTTTCTAGTCATTGAAAAATTGACTTTAACTAGCTGTGAAACACAGCAGAAATAAATATTCTTCTATTCTAATGGCAACACTGCTAAATTATATTCATACAAGTGGCAAGAATTTGTGTTCATTTGTTTTGTCCAAGGTCACAAGTTGTGTAAAGACTAAAACATATAAATATGATACCATGGGATAAGTGCAAGAATCACTTTGTGACACTCAGGCCCATGTTGTAGGAGAAAATGGCAAGGACTGTGATATAAAGGCTCCCATTTTCTAAGAGAGCAGAAATTTGGATCTGTGTATTTTAAATTTTACTGAGTCTATTTTGGTAACTAATTAAAATGTAAAACACTATAAAGGTCAAAACCACAGACCAAACAAAGCTTGTCTGTGGGCTGTGTCTAGCCAGAGGGACAGCTCACTTCCCTTTCAAATTATCAGATTGTTAGGGGCATTTTAATCTTTGTCTGGACTGCTTTCTAATAATCAGCAGTCTATCACATTAAAGGCAATACATGAATGCTCTCAGTAATGCTAATATTGATAGAATAACTGTATATATTCCTTCTGGCATGTCCACTTAAAAGGACAAATGATTTTATTTTGAGAAGTAATGATAAAACAGTACTGAAATTCTGGAGTTGCATTGATTGTATTTGAATCCCACTTCTACCACTAGCCAGCCAAGTACGCTTGTGTATGGTTCGTGGCTCAGTGCTACACCTACAGGATGGAGGTAAGGGCAGCTGCTGTTACAGTTATATGTTCAAATATGTGTTCATGTCTATGTGCGTGTGCATACAAAGACTTACAGGTGTGTTGCTATTTATTATTATTCACTAGCAACAAAGTTGACCAGCAGTCCCAAGCTTCTACATGTCTTTCTCACATTAGGTAGCAAGTGATACCATGTGTCCTCAGATAACATCCTTTTCAAACAGAACACTTAGGAGAATCAGGTCCCTGTGGCAAATACCCACTCTTGTCCTTAACACCAGATGTCATCACTTCTTTGAAATGTCATAATGAGAGAAGATATAGAGAGAGTTTCTGAAAAACTAAAAATATGAACAGTTAATACTATGTCATGATCTCTTCTCCCCCATTTTAGAGAGGATCTATTTTAAAGCTAGGGACATTCTGTCTCTGGAATTAGAAGGCTTAAAAATCAAAAGTTAGTGAAGCATAGGAACTTATTGACAGATGTTTGAGCTAGATATAATTTGCCATGATATTTATTCAAGTTCACTTTTTACATTAAATGGCTGATAGATTTAATTTTCTAAGAAGTAACAAAATATTTTTAAATGCCTATAAACAGAAAGGACAGAATCACATGACATCTTCTCTACCTAACTCAAATGATCATGTAAGTTTATAAGCTGTAAATGATGACATAAATTTACTTTTCAGTCGTGCATTCTTGTTCACTGGAAAAGCTTAAGTACAGTTTGTTCTTTAAAGAGTCAATAGTTTACTTTCTTATTTCATGGATTCTGATGAATAAATAAAAGCCAGATCTACTATACTTTCTACAAATTTTTCTCCTTCCAAGATAGAAAAGAACTATAAACTCTCAAAAGTAATTCTGGTTGATTTTAATAGGTCTTGAGGCATGTTGCTCACATTAAGGGCTACTTGGGAATACTCTTCAGTTGATGTAAAATCTAACCTGTAAGTCAAGGAGAGCACAATCATATTACATGGGAAACACCTGAGCTATAATCAAAACACACACACTTATGTGTGTCCTTAACAATAAAAGAGAAGTAATATAGAAGTCAAAAGCAATAAAGAATCTAGAGCTCAGTGCACTGTATTCAAGCCTAATATCAATAGACTGAAATATTTGTCCCCTCTTGATATGAGTCTACACATTGCTCAGGGGAATATTAAAATTGAAGATGTGTAGGTTGCAAAGAAGCTATTTTCTCTCATTTCTCTCAAATTCTGTCTATTTTGGCAGTGCTCACTGGTAATATTACCTGCTCAGGGAGACTGAACAAGTTGGAGTCAGCCTGGGCTACTTAGTGAGAGGCTATCTCAAAAGATAAAGAAGAAAAAATAAGGTTCAGGAGTGTAGATCAATAGTACAGCATTTCTGAGCATGCATGAGACCCTGAGTTTAATCTTCTGTCCTGGGAAAAAAACAAGCAAAACAAACAAACAAATAAACACCTCAGTTCTTTTCCAATATGTTGGGTAGACCATCTGTATCAAATCAACTTGAAATCTTGTTAACATCTCAGATTCTCAAATTTCCCATAAACCTGCCAGATGGGATAAAATACGAAACTTGAAAGTATACAATTTTATTTTATTTTTCTTCTTTATTTTGTATTTATCAAAAAAAACAGTAAAAAGAATTTTAAAAAAATGCCGAAAAGTTAACAATAACTATACAGAGGATAATAATCATAAGCATGGCTTATCAAGGGTGGAAATGCAAATAAGATTACTACACATATATTTTCTTTGTGTTCAGCTTTCCCTCTGAATTTTTTTTCCATCCCTGTATATCCTTATTGACGGTCTCTTCCCCCACCCACCACATCTGATCATTTTTCTTCTCTGAAACTCCCCATCCCCTCCCTTGGCAGGGAGCCGACAGTCCTATGGTCACACTGGCCCAACAATGCTTGGATCAGTCTTCACTCCCGGCCAAATCCAGTTTTGTCCCCCCTCCCTCAAGAATGAATCAGGTGTTCCTATAGATGGACTGGGGTTTGAAGGGTCAGTCCAGGGTGTTTCTGATCCCAAGCAATTCAGTGGTTGTGGTTTGCCGCTTGGGCATGTTTGGCTTTTTTTTCTTGTTTGTTTGTTTAGAGACCACTAGTGAGTGAGTATATCCCCTGCTTATCTCTCTGAGTTTGTGATACTTCGCTCAGGAGGATATTCTCCAAATCCATCCATTTGCCTGTGAATTTTAGGATATCATTATTTCTTACTGCTGAGTAGTATTCCATTGTGTAGATGTACCACAGTTTGTTAATCCATTCTTCAGTTGAGGGACATCTAGGTTGTTTCCAGGATCTTGCTATTATAAATAATGCTGCTATGAACATAGTTGAGCTAATACCTTTGGAGTGTGAATGTGCCTCTTTAGGGTATACACCCAGAAGTGGTATTGCTGGGTCCTTGGGGAGATTGATTCTCAATTTTCTGAGAAACCTCCATATTGTATTCCAAAGTGGCTGGACAAGCTTACAATCCCACCAACAATGGAGGAGT